>SNQJ01S0012347.1:7091-44433 GCA_010110895.2 Picea sitchensis | reverse complement strand
GGGATTGATTTTTGGGGGCTCTTGGATTTGCAGAGAGGAGTGGAGTTTTGGAGTGGGATTGGATCAGTACAGGCACCGGGGTTGCTGGAGGTTTTGGGCACGGGGGCCAGGATATCCATATGATATCTTGGAGCTAGGTATTTGTCCTAGTTGGCAGGGAGGATAGTAGGTTTGGGCAGTGTTTACACAGTTCAGCAGCAGTCAACAAGGCAACAGCAAGGCAACAAGGCGAATTAGCATCAGACCCAGGTAATTTAAATTGTGTATTTGTTTTATTTTGCTATAAAATTTTATTATGTGTTGATAAATTTATATGTGAACGTGCTCATATAAAGAAATTATTGAATTTTACTGTTATGTTGTAGAATTAATTGATGTTAATTAAATTGGTCACTACATATGTCATAACATATCACATTGATAACATATTACATTGTAATGTGATATGTTATGTCATAACATATTACATTGTAATGTGATATGTTATGTCATAACATATTACATTGTGATATGTCATAATGTTATAACATATTACATTGTAATATGTTATGACATAATTTCATGCGATAATATCGTTATTCCTCTTATGTCTTATGCTCCTTATCAGTTGCACAACTATAGCCAATAAAAGCATCCGGAAAATAATCAATCAAATAATTCCATTAATTCTTGCACAACCATCCAAGCTGCAAGTAGTAGAAGATCAAGTACTCAAATTGTGGGTCATTGTCCATGGATATTATTTGGAATCCATGATAGCTAGGTGAAGGACTTCTAGACAAAGCACATGTTTTAGTTGCAAGAACCCCAAAAATCGCTACAGAAACTACCATTTTAATGAAAATAATATGTTAAGTAATAGATTGTCATCAATGCTGTTTTCACGCGACTTAAAACCATGGGAGCTGGGAGCGGTGGCAGAGTCACAAGTAGTAGTTCACAATGGGAGCTGCAAGCAGTGGCGGAGTCACGGCCTCCAGCTCGACTAGGCCACTTTGGTATCTAAAAAAATGCAGAGATTAGATGATTGAGTGAAGCTTACAATTATTACAAGCCAAATCTTCACATTGTCTCTCTATCGATCGATGACAATGATCACTTACTCAAGTCACGGCGCCAGACGAAGCATTTGAAGGAGGGATGGCTTGTAGTATAACTAATTATTTAATAATCATTAATAATTAACTATTCTGAAGTATATTGTGAAGTGTTGCATCTCTTCATTAAGGTTTTAAGGTTTTATATATAAAGCCTCATCATTCATTAATGTAATATATATATAATTAATTATTAAATATCATATATATATATATGAACTCCAAGAATCAAGGTGTAATGAAGAGACCAACTCAACCAATAAACCCTATCCCCTTTTTTAAAACCTTTATATAGTCATCGACATTATTAAAATGCATGATAAAAAATCTCTTAACATAGGGAGATTTTAAAAGTAATGGTAGATAAATAATAAAAAAATCCCTTGGAACATAGGGAGATTTTGAAAGCAATGGTACATATGGATTTAATTCACTTAATAAGGACATAAGCTAATGGTTAGAGCTAATGGTTAGATCTAATTGAATCTACAAGTTAATGTATCCTATGGTAATTATGAATGACCCCAATCATTTTTGGCACATGTAACTATAAGACTAGAAAACCCTTGACCTCTCCATAATGAACACACCTAGGGGGAAGTTGAAGGGTAAGAGAATTTTTTTGAACAAATTCTTTGGCTTTGATGAAGAGGGTGTGCTTTAGCTTGAAGCACCTCCATAAAGATGCAACATTAAATGCATAATGGAGTTCTTTCAAATTCCATATCNTCACGGCGCCAGACGAAGCATTTGAAGGAGGGATGGCTTGTAGTATAACTAATTATTTAATAATCATTAATAATTAACTATTCTGAAGTATATTGTGAAGTGTTGCATCTCTTCATTAAGGTTTTAAGGTTTTATATATAAAGCCTCATCATTCATTAATGTAATATATATATAATTAATTATTAAATATCATATATATATATATGAACTCCAAGAATCAAGGTGTAATGAAGAGACCAACTCAACCAATAAACCCTATCCCCTTTTTTAAAACCTTTATATAGTCATCGACATTATTAAAATGCATGATAAAAAATCTCTTAACATAGGGAGATTTTAAAAGTAATGGTAGATAAATAATAAAAAAATCCCTTGGAACATAGGGAGATTTTGAAAGCAATGGTACATATGGATTTAATTCACTTAATAAGGACATAAGCTAATGGTTAGAGCTAATGGTTAGATCTAATTGAATCTACAAGTTAATGTATCCTATGGTAATTATGAATGACCCCAATCATTTTTGGCACATGTAACTATAAGACTAGAAAACCCTTGACCTCTCCATAATGAACACACCTAGGGGGAAGTTGAAGGGTAAGAGAATTTTTTTGAACAAATTCTTTGGCTTTGATGAAGAGGGTGTGCTTTAGCTTGAAGCACCTCCATAAAGATGCAACATTAAATGCATAATGGAGTTCTTTCAAATTCCATATCAAATTCCATATCTCATAGTATGAAGTGATCATCCAACTCCTTACCAAGACAGAATGATTGTTGTTGATGGAATGGAATCTCCTCCTTAATCTAAAAATTGTCACTTGAAAATAGCAATGGACTCCCAATGCTTCACATGTAAATTGATAGTTATTTGTGTCACCAAACTCATGAAGAGGCAAAATCTCATCACCATGTTGGAACCCCATGGAAGATCTTCATCAAATAGTTGGCTAACAAGGATTTCATTACATAGTTTACTTACATGTCCAAAATTCTTCGCATTGCCACTTAAAGGTGCAATGTTTGCAACTAGATCGACCACCATATCCTCACTATGATTCAAGGGGTTAGACTACAACACCTACTAATTCAAAATATTGGGTAGAGGGCCAAATGTCAATCCATGATGGATACTTGGGCTTATGTTTTGCCATGAAATCCCATTGAAGGTAACAATACCTAAGGCCAAAAAGGTCATGTGAGGAGCTTCACACAACATTAAAGGACTTGAATTAGAAGATCTATGGTATTGGCTGGAAGCTTGATTAAAACATCTTGAGTTCTTCAATTTCTTCATATTTTCAATTGAATGGTCGAACATCGTACCTATCTCACTAGATTTGTTGATTTCCTAACTTGTGAAAAGCATTGATGTGGTTGTGGAGCTCATTCACTATTTCTTATCATTATGTAACTCTAGTTGTCTAGCCTTTCTAGATCGTACATCCGCAAGATGATAGTGAAGGTGGAAAAAAGATAATCACCAAACTACCATATATAATACCAATAGTTAAGTCCTAGAACATATTATATTATGTTTCAATTTTTTACCCACACTTTGCCAAATTACTCATGTAGATCTGTTGAACCCACAATTGTCTAAGTCACTTGAGATGGTTGTAAGTCATTAGACTACACATATTTAGAAAATAACCCAACTAATTGGTGTAATACCTCGGTTTTAACCCATGAATTATAATACAATAAATCATGCATAATTTGACCCCTTGGGGGGCAGCTCAATTGGCAAGTGTCATGATATGAAGTTCCATGAGATTTCGAGTTCAACTCCCCCGACTTATCTTGTGTGTCGCATATGGGGCATTGTGGGCACACCTGGAGGTTATAGTGGTAGCAGTTGGATAACACGATCATGTGTAACGCGAGTATGTGCCCAGCTAGTTGTCGATTCCGCCAGACATTTAAAAAACAAAATCATGCATAATTTGTAATGAGGTGATTCATATGATGAGAGTAAAGCCAAGTGGATTTAATTATGACCCATTTTGCAAATATGCAAAATACATTGTAAACATGCTTATTATGGACCCCAAGGCAAAGGCACGACTAGTGAATGTGTTTAAGTCCAAGGAGTGGGCTAAGATATGGTGTGGATGGTATGTTTTTAGGAACCACCATGTGTATATTGCCATGGCATGATTTTGTTATGTAAGAGCATGCATAAAAGAAAATGTATTATTATAATATCCACTCAAAAGGTTGCTTAAGGAAGCAACAAGGAGATTGTGATACCACAAAATGGTAAGAGGAAAGGGGGTGCATGGGTGATTTGTCCTTGACACTTGTACTTTAGGAACTACTACCATTTTTTCCCATGCTTTCGTACAAAAAAAATTACATCAATCTTTGACTTGTGTGTATATAGTACAATTTGTCACATCCTTGGGAAGAGAGTAGATCCCATACAAAGAAAAGGTATCTTCTTGCATTTTATCATCATTCTCTAATTATAATAATTCCTCTCCTATGTTACGTAGATTCCCCTCTCCTTGGTAATAGAGAAATATGAGTGAAATCCACAGTTGTTATGCTTGCAATAGAAAGAGAATTCCATGAGCTTATGACTAGTAAGAGCCTATGGAAGTTGGGGATTTTATATTGAGAATAGGAGTGGAAATGCATTGGTTTTAAAGGATAAGCCATGGTTGGAATGGCCACAATAGATGAAGAAAACAACAATAAACACATAACCTTTATATTTCTTATAATTGACTCTTTTGGAGCCAAGGCAATGTAATCAAGGTTATTCCCAAATGGCAATAAACAATTTGGACTCTTTCTACCTTTGTTGAAGAACATTGTTGGTGGAAGGAGATTCTTGTGGGAATGTTATATAGAGAAAGAAAATACCTTCTTTTGTGTTGTGTAGGGCATTGGAAGAAAGTCCCATGGTTGATTGATGCTTAGATGAGGGGATAAAGTGTTATGTAGGTAGAAAATTGGTTGATTCAAGAGAGCAACGGGTTAGGCTAAGTGAGATTAGAGCCCCATAGGATCCTCCTTACCCTCGGTGGTATCATGGTCTAGCTTGGTGGTGGAATCCATAGTTGATTCATATGATTGGGTGTGAATTGCCCGTTAAAAACCAATTTTGTCAATTTGTCTTTATTTACAAATAAGTATCCATATTTGTCTATTTGTAGAATCCATTGTGTTTGTATTATGCCAAATGATTCCATAAATTCAAATTGTGTTTGTATTATGCCAAATGATTCCATAAATTCAATTATGAGTATGGGAATTATGTTATGAAAGGTTAATAGTTGATATTCATGTTTAACCATGCATATAAATTAATTTATCTGGTAATTTATGAGCTTGTTATGTATGCATGATCAATCTTTGATGTGTTGGTATATAAATATAATTATGTAAATGTCATTGCATGGTAGTTCTATGAAATTGTTGGTAGTTTAATTGAACTCGTAACTAGAAATTTTAGTTTGTAAATGGAATAAACCATTTTAATGAAGTACCCCAATGTTAAAAAAAAAACACATCTTAATACGTGACACTTACCAAACCAATGGAAACTAAACCAAACCAACTCATTCATTATTTAACCAATTAACCAAATGTGCCATGGTTACATGTATTATCCTTTACTTCTTCAATGTCAATCAACATTAATAAACACCTAAGTCAATAAAGACGTGCACCAAGTTTTAAAGTTGGGAAACCTCGGTTCAAAGAAAAACCCTCTTGAAGCAATGTTAACCAAATTCAAGTTGTTTTGCAGTGGGGCTCTTCAAAAATAAACGTTGGTGTACTAAAGCCATACTATATTGTAACTTTGCCATCATTTCACGATTACTCTTACATCTCTATTTATTATACTTGCATCTTAATGCAACTTTGTCATCATTTCACAAATACCCTTATCTCTCTCTTTATTAGTTCTTTCCCTTCAAGTTGCAGGGACTATTAGTAACCAGTTTTTCAATCTTTTATTAATCCTTTCACTCATACCCATCATTTAAACCAAAGTTTTGAAAGAGTCATACAGTATTTCAACTCTAATTTTATTTATAAGCTTGAGTTTTTACTTTGAGGCCTTATTTGGCCTCATATCAAGGCAAGGGTGAAATATTTGGTTTGAAACTAATCAATCCAGGACTGCATTAAGGTGCATTATGTTGTACATCGTTTCAAGTGAATTAATGCTAGCTTTGACGTTAGCATTAGTTCATAAACATTTAATGTTTATGCATGTTTTGTTTATATTATCCTAAGTAATTTAGTATTAACGTTATGTTGTGGTGTACAACTATGTTGCGGTATCCAAACGTTGTAGATGAGCGTTGTGTAGTTGAGTGTTATCCATTTGTAGCTTGCATGCTGGATCAACGTCTATTTCTTATTGGCATGTAGCATCCATTTTCTCATATCTTTGAGGAAACTCTTTTGTTTGTCTTGTGTGTTATTTCCTTTGATTCATTTCTATCTTTTATTGTGTTTGATCTTGAAAAACTTACGATAAAGGAAGGTTGGCTTGAGCTTAAGCGTAGTTACCAACAACATGAGGCTCAAGGAAGGTTTCTTGAGCTCAAAATGAGTTACCAACAATGTTTCTTGAGTTACCAACAGCATGACCAACAGCGTGAGGCCATGGAGCTTGTCAAAGCTAAGTTACCACTAGCGTGAGGCCATAGATCATGTCAAATCCTGTCAAACTACGCAAAAAAAAAAAATCATCTCATTGGAGTGTTCAATTGCAATTGCATACCAAAGGAATTATTGAAGAAGTGTTAGCCTACAAGTACATAAAACTAAAAAAGTGGTAAATTGCCTTGCTAGTCATCCATCTCTTCCTTCCTGGCTTCATTCTCTTAGCGTGTTGTAAAGGAAAATAGATGTTGACTCTGTGTATGTCTCTTTATTATTATCAATTCCTTAGCTTATTTTCCTCTATAACAACAAATTAACACCTTATTTTCCTGTGATTTCTATGTTTGTGATAAAATTTATTTACTATGCCAAAAGCGAGATGCCAATACCATACCTAAGTTTCCCTTAACTAGAGTTGCATTAGTTGTTGATGTCAATTGCAGGAAATGACCCAAAATCGGGGTTACCTGGTAATGTTCGGGCTGCAAGGAAGAGCCATCCATGGGGTTACATGGTAATTTCTAGGCTACAAGGAAGAGTTGTCCATGCCTCGTGGGCAATGGCTCGTGGGAAAAATTGTTTGGGACCCAATCCAATGGCCAAAGCATTGGTTGCCTCATTGATTCCTCGATTAATATGATGTTGAAATGGATTCCACTTCCAGTGCTTGGAGAATTGCACTGAGCCCTAGAATTCATCATCTTGTAGCAGCAGAAATTGAGTCCACCAGCATTTGTCTATGAGTGCAGGTTGTCTACGAGGTCTGGTCTTGGGCATGGAAAAGGTATGGTCTCGGGCATGGGGGATAGTGAGACATCATTATGCGAAAGAAAGGGCTCTTGCCATGACTGTTGCCACCCACCAGGGCTTCTTTATCCTTTCTCCAGTCCCATGTTTTCACACATTGTTTTTAATACTCTTTCAACCAACCCCTTCACCTCCTCTACAAATTCCTCCATAGTCTCCCTGCAATATGCACCACGACATTGATTAGTATTTTTTTTCCAAGCTTATCATTTAAAATAATCAATGTCTTAGCAAGATCATTCATCCAAATGATAGTACATATGGAGTAATAATATTATTGTACTTCAAATTGGCAAGCAAAGGCTGCATCATTATGTCAGTTTTCAAGGACGAGGGTTGGAGGAAGAAGCTCGTTTCCGAGTCGGTGTCTATTTTAATAGTACTGAAGTTCATGCCTTGTGAGAGAGCACTTTCAATAATTTCAACAACATCAGGATCCTGAAACTGCGCGTCCATGGAATTTTTGTAATGCTCTTTGAACGATCCTTGCACTCGATCCAGAAGACTGTGCGGTATCCAGTGGTTCAGAAGTTGGATTAACACATGACATACAGTACGAAGTGATAGTATGTTAAAATATTCAATTCATATATAATAATAATAGGGCATTAAAGAAATTGGTGGATAACATGAAAGAAACCTCATTCTTGTCAAGCTTTATGTATCTTGGCCATGGTGAGCTTCCTCTATTCTTGATTCAGTAGCTTCTTCATTGCATTCACTCGTACCAACCAACCATTGGCCATGTCCTTGGACGCAATTATGAATTACATCAAGCCTGTGTGTCAATCGATTTCGGCTCCCAAGCAGGTATTCGATCTTCGGGCACGTATTCATTTACACTTTTCGAGGCATGTATTCATATACATGTTTCAAATAGAAGTTGGTTTCAAATAGACGTGAACACGTTTCAAATAGACGATGGTTTCAAATAGATGTGGTTTTAGTTCATATTTGTCCAGTTTGCGGAAAGTATTCATATACATACTCCTATACTCGTTTCAAATAAGGTTAGGAAACATGGAATTAATAATGCATTAAAAACGTATCTTAAATTAAAAATATAAAATTTGAACACTTACTCAAGCATTAAAAACATCTTAAATAAAAACATAAAATTTGAACATAAGAGGCCCCTCATTCCCGGCCTTTTTAAACTGGGCTCTCCACTACTTCATTCACCCACATCTCTTAATAATTTAAATGGCATTTGTTGAGCATTTTTAGCTAGCATAGTCATTGTTTTTTACACCATGTCAACTTTCTGCAAGGAAACAATCACAAAATTTCCTGCAAAGCAAACCATTTAAGACCTTTTCTCTTGTTTTTATCCTTCTTCATGCAATTTGAGGTTATAGGAAGGCACATGAAACTTATTTGTATATTCTTGAACAAGTTGCCTATATCAAAGACATTGCCATAAAAGTTATATTTTCTTTATATACCTAAAATGATCAAATTCCTTTTTTAAGTACTTAACTCTAGCAAAGTAAACCCCTTCTATCCCAGTCTAGCTCAAGTCTATGCAAAATCATTATAATTATTGTAAAACAAATAACAAATAGGAAACCCTCTTGGTCTTTTTCATCATTAGAACTGGATCCAGATCCAAGTATGAAAGATGCAATTCTAATTATTGGTTGTCTTATAGATAGGTCTTCATGTGCAACCTACAACCAGATAATAGATATCATGTAGTCTATATGGGTTGCTAAATCAAAATTTGGCCATGCATTTGACTACAACCAGATAATAGCTATCATATAGTCTATATGTGTTTCTAAATCAAAATTTGGTCCTACATTTGACTAATAACATCCTCAATAATACTTGCTTCGTTTCTTGTTAATATACAACTGCATCATGTACTATCGCTTCAAAAATTGGATGCTATTTTTTTTAAATGCATCATATATTACATGAAAACGAATTAGCAAGTACATCAAGAGTACCATATCCATGAACCCACACAGTGATCACATTGAACCCCATGGAAACATAAACGAGAAGGGCTAGCATATTGGCCTTGACTCCCACTAGGAGAGAATAGGCATTCTGGCAGCGATCTGAATAGCCAAATCTGTTCTGAAGAGAGATACTTTTGCCTAGTTGAAAAATGTATTGGAATCATAAAAGTGGCACAATAGCCACATCTCCATAAGACAAATGCCAATTAACCCGATCACATCCCACATACTCCTCCCAACTTGTCAAATCATCTAGTTGTCCCCAACCACAATCCCCTTTTATAAGGCATTGCTCTATTTCGGAAAGAATATAATTGTGATGTGTCGGAGGTGTGTTAATCAAGCATTTTATTCCCAGTTCTCTAGATAGTTTTATTCCATGGGATAATAAAATTGGAAAACAAACATGATATACACATAATCACTGAAATATCAAAATAGTGTTGTTCCTTGTGCCAACAATATGGCACAATATATTTACTAGAGAGGATGAAGTTACTAACATATACCATATCATGTGTCTCTGAATGGACTCAAATAATCTTGTAAGGTAACTCCTTAACTCCCAAACAAATAGTTCTGCAAGTAGCATTCTATATATTTAATGATTTAGAGTCTATGATTTAAGTATATGTGTCTTTGATTAAGAATTCCTCATTGTACGACTCTTTAAATCTCAACAAAATAGTCTATGATTTAAGGCAATGGAAATAAACATGTTCGTAGCTTTTATTTTTATACTAACATTGTATTCATGTCAGCATGCATAGTACCTACTCCATGGATGCTTACAAAAGGCTTGCATAATTGAGTGCCACTCCTTTGCAGTGCCTAACTTGTTCAAGTTATAACTTGGAGTTGGCGTCATCTGAGGGGTTATAACTTTACTTTAGAATGCAATATTATACTAGGAACATGGGCAGCTTGTATTATACTTTTTGATTACTTGTATAATGATATGAAACTATACAACAAGGAAGAACAGGCAAAGCCATTGGCATAGTACATTATACACTGAAAAATATACAAGAAATACTTACAATCTTTTGCAAGCTATAGTCCAATAACTTACACAGAAATATGAAGAAAAAAAGTATGAGATGATACTTACAATATTTTGCGTTCTAAGGTCCAATAAGTTAGATAGAAATATGAAGAAAAAAAGTGTGAGATCTTACAAAAGTAGATTGTAGCTTTCGATGAGGAGATGGTAATTTAAAGTGGTAGGTTGTAGCTTTCGATGAGGAGAGATTTTTGTTTAAGCTTATGAGTGTATTATGCATGTATTGTGTTATTTGAGAGATGGTGACTTAAGCTTATGAGTGTATTGTGTTATTTGTCAAATATGTTGTTGACTAGTAAGGTTGCCACTTCCCTAACATGGCTTCCAAGTTGCAGTTATCAGATGCCTTCATATGTGTTGGCTTCCACTTTCTAGTGGCAACCAATTCAAACATCGTTATCAAGTATTGTCCCTCTTGATTCTCAGAGTACAAAGGTTGTAAAAGGTTCAAGTTCTACCAAAGGCTTAAGATCATATAGGCCAACACTTAGGGTTGTGCATTTAAACAGAAACCACATATCTGTTCTTGATATTTACATTGAGAATAGACACCATTGCGTGTTCTTATTCACAATCTATCTGCTCCAATACTAGAATGTTCATGTTATTTCTTACAATCTATGTACACACCATTGCAGATAAACATAACCATTTTATACTTCATTGTAAATTAAAAAAAATATAACCATTTGATTTGATGTGCTTTATAATTTATTTATTTATTATGTGCTTTATTATTTCTGTTTTTTTTAGAGTAAGACGGATTGCATCCATTTGATTTTCACACTTTTAAGTTTTAACCTCATATAGAGTTGATAGAGTTGGATAACCACAACTTAAAACTATATGCAATGTAAACAATTATGTCTATTGGATACTACCATCTATGACAACGAAGTAGTATATATTAAGCAATCTCAAAAACTACGAAGCCCCACACTGCATTCCAATTTTGGTAGGACATGGGATGAAAAAAACCAATTTCAAAGTAGAGGGAATATCTTGTTGATTATAATAACAGATCTCGCACCCAGAGTTGTGAGTACATAAACTTATGAAGTTACATAACAAACTTAAAAGAATACCCAAACAGAACAAAAAATGTTGGCATTGACAGCTTCAAGCTTCACGCAATCAACCCTTAGAAAACATGGAAAACGTTCAATTGAGCCTTTCCATATGTGGATACAAAAAAAATGAGACATATGACATCCAAGGATTCAGAGATGTTGAACACGGTGATCATGAAAGTTGATACATACGTCGTCAAAGGAATCGTGAACATGGTGATCACGATTCACCATTTCTCCATTGAATGGATAGCTACAACCAATCCTTATGATCTTGATCCTACATACCTTTACCTTGCCTTTGTTGGTGGTTTAGGATCTCAATCTACGACCTAAAATTGCTTAATCTTCTTAACTGATTGGTTCTCAACTTGGAATGGATGTCGATGGCTAAGATGCTTCCTTTGATGTCTCTACAACTGCATCTTCCTTTGATGTCTCCACAGGTAGATCTGTAACCGGGTCTCCATCTGTGTTTACTTGTAAAAGATCAAATGGTACTACTTTCAATGTTGTTGGTTTTGAATCAATGAGGTCAACTCAACTGCTACTTCAATAGGTTTAACTATACCTCCAAGTGGTGCTTTCACTAGATGAATTGATTCTCTAATAGAATTCCTATGTTGGAAGGGACTTGTTTCCCTTTGCAATTGTCCTCGTTATACTTACATCTTACCATTATCTCTCTCTTTGTTATACTTCCATCTTAAAGAATTTTTTAGCGTGGAAATTACCTATGTTAGAGGGGATGTATTTTAAGTATTTAACACAAGCATACCATATAATATAAAACTGCTACAACATCCATTCATGAGAGAGAGGGATAACTGCTACAACATCCATTCATGAGAGAGAGGGATAATAGTATAACACTCTTACAACCTCCATTTAAAGGAAAGAGGATGGAAACTACTCTAAGTTGGAAGATTTACATTTTTATGATATTATAATAACAATTTTTTAAATTTGAAATATATATTTTGGGGATACATGTTAGGTACTTCTCCTCATTTTGAAGATAGTATTTAGGGTAAATTGAATTTTGTAGAAGTTCGAGGCTTTGTCAAGAATCTCTCTCTCTCTCTCACACACACATAATAGAAACTGATAAATTTTATATTATAAAAAAATTGTAGCTAAGTTGAACAGTAACAAAGTACAAAAAAGAGAGCTATCTTGAGATAAAACCAACAATACAAGTAGACAGTATATCTCGGAAATAGAAAATTCCAAGTCATACTTTGTTGGAGATTCCAAAAAGTTGCTATTGGTATATACTCTAAAAAAGACTCCTAAGCTAAGTAGTGTTTTGCCTAAAATAAAAGTAATGAAAACATGTTTATTGTTGGCTTCATCTTGTCCAATGATGGTAGGATGGGATTCCTACATGCCCAAGTCCATATCCTTTATCATTTGATTCATAGTTTCTTCTTCCTTGAGATCTTCAGAGACTAAATTTACTAACATTTTGAAATTAGAGTCAACTAGGTGTGAACCTTTACTAAGATTGCAAACCATGTTCCTTAGTCTGGAACATTCAGTGTCCAAAACTTGAATTTGCCTCTTCTACTGAACAAGAGTGTCCATGACTTGAATTTTCTCAATTGGTCATGAAGAAAATTGTTGTTTTGTTATTATTTATAAGTTCCTTGTGTCACAAAGCACTATGTGTATTTCTTGAACTTCTTTGTAGGTTATATTCAGGAGCTCTATATGTTTCCCAATTAGAAGAGGATAAAGAGATGTTCAAGAGAGCAATTCCCAAAGACCATCCTTGAAATTTCCTAGAAACAGATGTTACAGACCCGAGAGAATTACCATCCTAGGGAGAGGACTGCAAAGAGGCCACGTGGTGAGGAAAACGAGGGCAACTAGCCCACAAAAGTTGAAGTCCCAAAAACAAACAAAACCTCCAAGAAAAGACAATCCAAAAGGAAACCAAGACCCCAAACACCCAACACTAATATCAAGCACCAAAACAGAGCACCAAATCAAATTTCTATATCGGAGCACCAAAGAAAAACCATCAAAGCCAAGCACATTGAACATAGACTCCAAAGCATTAACAAGAATTGAAGAGGGATTCTTGCCTAGAAGACAAGTTGAACTAGGGATAACCACCACCATGAGCTATCACCGAACAAACCACCTACATACTGAGCCATTATCTCACATGTGTCTGGAGGTAATCGCAACGAGTTTCAAATGTCATCCATGAGTTATGGTTAGCATGTGATGGTTGGTGTAGTAGTGTTGCCCTCCATATCTCATTGCTCACTTAATATCACCCGACTCATGACTACCTTGACATGTGTTAGTTGGTGAATTCCAAACATGTCTTCATGTATGGTCAATTGAAAATAAACTTAGGGGATGGGATAAGAATATAACCCCCCCTTTTTTTCAAGATCCCCTCATTCAGTTTTATGGCTTCATTTGTAAGACTGTCGACTTGTCGATTGAGAGCCCTCGGGACCTGGAAGAAGGTAACCTCTTGGAAACATAGGGTCTCTTTTTGAATTCGCGCAATGGGTAATGCTAACTTGCTATCAGATGGAGTCTTTTTAGAGCTCAAAAGGTTGATAATTATGCTTGAATCGCCAATGACGATCAACATCCTCACTCTATCTGTATTTAGCAATAGCAATCCTTGAAGAAGAGCATCACTTATGCCTAATTATTTGTGGTTGTCCCTAAGCCCCACACATAAGTCAATTCTTATTTTCCCTCGAGATCGAGAATGATCTCACCCACTCTTACCATCCCTACTAATCATGATGTTTAACAAATAACTTATCAAAAAACATTATGTCACAACCTGGATTATGAATCTAGGTGGGGAGGATAACAATTTTTCTTACAACTACTTGAACTAAACCCAGTTAATTCATCACATATTATTGCTACAACATTTATTTAAAAATAAATATATAATACTACATCACTCTTATAACATTCAATTTTTTTTTGCCAACTTACTCCAACTTTGAAAATTTTGCATCAATACATCAACCATTAAAAAAAGGAAAAATAGTACAACATCCATTATAAAGAGGGAGGGAGCGAGCTATAGTCTAACTTTTGCACGTTCTTAAATTATCATGAAATATACCTAATAAATGGAAAACTGCCCACCTAATATTTTGTTGAAGATACTTTCACCTAATCTTATTTGGATATTGATATGTTGTTAGGTTTCGTTGTAGGACGTTRACKTTATAGTTTGACGCGCTTAGAGAGTAAATGTTGTAACTCACGGGCTTATAGAAAAGTTAAAATAATCATTTTGAAATCAATAAACTCGGGCCCCATGTTGTTGACTTGTTTTCAATGTATAAAACTATTATACAAAATAATCATGTCATTCTTTGGAATCGTTAGTCACGTTTATAATAATTGCCACATACCATTGATCCCATATTCTTCCCATTGGCCATGAACATCACATGTGCATGGATTTAAACACACTTTGGTTACAAATTATTTGATGKTGTGTATGTAGGGGTGTATATCCACGGATGTAAAGTTATTTTAAAYTTTAAATGAGATGGTGAACACTCCCATATACATAACATTAAATGTTTTGTAAATATGTGTTTATTGTTTGTTGACTTAAWAAGTGGTGTAATTTTTTTAATTAGGTAAAGTTTTTTATTTATTTATTTTGTCAATTGTGTTTAGCTTTAGTGGTTGGGAAGAGTGATTGTTATCCTCCCCACCTAGGTTCAATTCCYGCACGTGACATGTTCAACTCATAATGAGTATATTGTTGTAATGGATTCAAGCCCCTGTACCCTGAAGATTTTAAGGTTTACCCTCAGCATCATCCTTGAAAGGAGGGGAAGTAAATTATTTGTAAAGATAAAATTTTATGATCAAAGTCTTATTAATCAAATGAAATTATAATTTTTATCAAATATTTTAAAGAAAAATTTCAAAAAATAAATAAATTTATCTTTTTATTAACTTACTATGATTTAAATTTTATTAATTTATAATATAAAAAGTCATATGGATATTTAATGGTTTTAAAAGGTTAATATCACTTTATTAGTATTAATGATAAATGATTACGATGGTTAACGTAGACTGAGATTAAATTTGGTTTATCGGACCTTAAGAAAGGTGAGGAATTAATTGGTTTGCTTTAGAATTTTATTTCTATGCTAGAAAAGCTTCAAGAGAAGCATTCCTAAATCACCACAATTTTGATGAGTTAAAAGGTTAGGAAGGTCGATATTGTAATAAATATTTTGAAATTTTGATTTAATGTCGTTGTGTGTGACATTCTATGAGACAATATTTTTCATCTTCAACGTTGTTAATGTCACAAAAATGACAAATTCTTTCAACCCGCAACGCTTTAGGAATTGTCCACCACCTTACTATGGAGGTCGTGAGAGTTTGTTCTTATTTTAGCAATGGTGATTTTCTTTGTTATGTTATCAAAACATAGAGACAATTTTTATCTTCTAGATTAGGGTTAATCACTTCCTTATAGTATCCTCATTTTTTTATCCTCTAATTCTTTATCGCACCACAATTTCTCCTTAAATGTAGATATAATAATATGTTAATCTTGTTGTTGTTTTGTAGAGTAACCTCTTCCTTTATTCCCCAATGATTTAGCTAAGACTTGACATCTTTATGTCATCCTTGTTTGAGCCACAAGTGCTTTTGACAAGAGTTTGAAGCAATCTTAGGAAGTCTCTTGTCTTTCATGTTGTTTATCTGGTTCTTGTACATTGGATACCTAGTCATAGATGTGCTCTCAATGAGGGAAAGACTCGCTTCTATAAGGAAGATAGGATGGGATGTATTGCCTTTAATTTTGAGATTATAAGTTAATGCAAAATGTTTTTGGATTTTCTTAATTTTTCTCCACGGTTTTTTACAAACATTGTAGCCCTAAACTTCACAACCATATAAGATAACAAGAGCGACGAGAGCCTCAAATAGGAGTTTCTTCTTATCTCATAGCAAAAGTTTCATTGACTTAAATTATTTTCAAGTCCATAGTAACCTTTCCACCCTCCATTTATCCTTTTCTCAATGTTATGGTTCCAGTTAAGCTTGTGATAAAGATAGAATATGAGATATTTGTATGAAGGAACTTCCTCCAAGTTGTTGTTGTCATACACAAAATTAGCATTAGTGATATTTTTGGATTTAATTATCGTAACCTTTGTTTTATCAGTGTTAACAATCATACATGTACTAGAACAAAAATCCTTGAGGATTTTTGGTTGATTGTCAAGATCATAGAGACTCCTCGCCATAAGAACAATATCATCAACGTAAAGTAGAAGGATGATGAATATACCAGTGAGAGTTGGGCATACATGACCTACTTCTTCCAAACAACCCTCTAATTTGTCAATGTATATGCCAAAAAGGGTGGGGGACATTGTTATAGCAAGATTTGCCTCACCCTATGCAATCTTGCACAGAAGGCCTTTTTCCATTTCCCTGTGCAAACTTATCATCCCTATTTGTAAATCCCGAAGCTAAAAATACATATTTTTCCACATGTACGCACCTTGCCTACTATACAGCAAGTGTATACGCAGGTTGCACCACTACAGCCCGCATACATCGGAATTTGTGCTCAAAAATGAAAAATAGAGTCAGGTTTCCATGTCACGACAGGAGATATGTGATCCTTGGCCTTCCGTATACTGGAAACGTTCTGACTGGACCCTTCAGTTCCATTTGAAGGCTATAAATGGGCCAATTCTAAGCTATGGAAAAGAGGAGAAAGAATTCAACTTTGAGAGCAAAGTTACTATGGAGAAATTATTTACATCATATTGAGTATGCATCCCTTTGTCCTTTAAGTTTGAACACAGTGTTCAGCCCCCAAGATATTCCCTTATTTGATTGAGAACTTCATTATCTCACTTCTATGAGCTTGCCTTTGGTGGAGGATTGAAGTGGTGGAGGCCCAGCTGGAAGGAACTTAGTTTCTCGGTTTTGAATCGTGCCGACACGGAAATCTGTAACATTTTCACTTATGTTGATCATATATTAATAGAAATACTCGTTTCCCGATCAATTGATATCTTGCAAATATTTGAATTATTATTCCATGGGCGTATTTGTCATGTTTATTAATGGATTATGCTATTGAATGTGTTAACATCATATATTATCGCCATATGCTTGCTTTGGTTGGTTGTCGAGGACTACTTGCGGGTATATTGCTTTGGGTCAAGTGCTCAATGGTGGACTTCATCGAACGACTAGACGAGGTATGCCTTTTATCTTGTCTCATTAGCATATTTGTTTGTGTAGCATACTTGAGAATAGAGTTGATTTCTACAGTCATTTAATTATGTTGTGGTTTACCCTAGCCATAGAGAGATTTTCCTCGTAACAGAATTGGCAACCATACTGGGGATTGAATATTCTTTCTTAGGGTTTGGAGTACTTTTCTCCTTATATTGTTGTCATTCCTATTGTGTTTCTTGTCGTATCATTTCTTGACAGCCTTTGATCATTTGGGTCTGAGTTTTCCAACTTTCTCCCTTGTCTGGCTTTGTTTTTGAAACATATACGCGGTTTTTGTCTTGACAGTCGCGTATATATGTGGGATGTCCCTCTACAAGTTGCGTACATACGCTATGTTTTCTTCAACAGTCACGTACATCAACCTCTTATGTTTGTTTACTAGGTTTGGTGGTTGTTGGGTGGGATTTGATGTTTGTTGAATCTTCTTGGGTCTCTGTAGTGATTGTTAAGTGCATGTGGGATGACAGGGAACCTGTCTGGGGTTGAATTTTTGGATGGAGTCTTTCTCATCACCTTTTCATTTTGATTGTCCTTGTACGTTGGGATGGGTGTCTTGTTTCTTCGTATCCTACTTGAGTTGTATGTTTCTATACATAGTACAATTTTATATATCAAGTTGTTGTTCAGTCCATGCATTTTCATTTTTCTTATATTGAAAATACAAAAATATTAGGCATTTTACATTGCTTTCCATTTTGATATTTTGAGTCTTTGTCATTAGCTCAGTGCATGTAATGAAAGATTGCATTTTTACTTTAGAATTGCAAAGTCGAAATTGAAAATTGCATTTGTTTTAAGAAGCATATCATTCATTGAAAATTGAAGTTAGGACTTTGCATTATATTCATAGTTACTTTTCTTGCTGAGTCATAACATCATGAGTTTCACTACCATACCTTTTTTAGTAAGCACGTCCACTAAAATTAACGCTATAATTTAAAATTGATTAGTCACGATTTTATTTTCTAGGGTGCACAAACTTGCTTAGGATTTAGTGCCTTGGAATAGGATTTTGTGAGTAAACTTCTCCGAGGAAATTAAATCAACATATGTGTCTAACAAAGGGAGTGGAGAAATCCATTGTATAATTGGTAATATCAGGAGGCTCCACTCACACTGGAGTTAATCATGAGGTCGTGTGAGGTTGGTTGAAGGGATATCCCCCTGATACCTTCTTAGTGTTAGAGATATTTTGGGGATCTATTCGTATCTGGGGATCTTGCTAGTGCCTTTACCTTTGTGAGAGGTGGTACTTTCAAGGTTTCGGGCTTTGTTACCTTGCCCATACGGTGGACCTGACTTACGACTGCTCGCAAGTGCATCAGTTATACATTGGTTTCTTAGATTCTTGACTTAGGTGCCACATAGGTTACTTGCAGGGGTTATTCTGCAAGTACCCTGGGTGAGATAAGGGTCGGAAAAAACATAGCCTTTATGGAGGATTACCTCTCCAAGGGGATCTGATCGACTGGTTGTTAAGCCCATGAGGGCCCTTATAACTGATTTTGTTACCTCTGATCTTTAGCAGGGAGTCTCAGGCCCCTCTTGGGCGAGACATACCGTATTTAGGGAGGGAGGCCACTTTCAGCCACTTTACCATGTTTGTGTGCATATTGGTCGTTTGTCTTTTGGTGTGCTCTTTGATTACTAGTTGGACTTAGGATTTATTTTTTGTATTTAGAGTCTTAAATCATCTTAGAGATGCAGTTGGACCAACGTCCCCACCGGTCTCACCGCTTGTTACAATTCTGCTTTGGATTTGAGTCTTTTCCTTCTAAAATGTGAGTTATTAGGCATGGGTACACACACCTCCACTAGACTTGGCTGATTCTACAAGGATGAGTATTGAACCTAGTCTTGAACACTAGGATCCCTTCGACTTCCACACCTACTATAGGTAATGGCACCCCTTAGACTCCTGCCCAGCCATCGTAGTTGTAGTATTGGAGGCACCTATCATTACTATTGTTTGTCCTACAGTGAATGCTCAATCTCTTGCCTCGAACCCATTTGGGTCTCTGGTCACTGCGGACTATAATGTTCAGTCCATCCCTATAGTCTCATTTTCCCTATGGTATGTTGAATTTTACTTCGCAATTTCAAGCGCCATCCCATTTGTTGGCCCTAATACTAGCATTAGTCTTGGGGGCACTACACATCCATACACTCCTTTTTTGTTTGGTGGTTCTCAAATCCCTCAAAGCGACTCCCTAATATAGAACATTCCTACTTTAACCACAGGTCTAATCCTTGATGATGGGTGGAGAAACCAACCTAGAGGACAAGCTTCTGCTCAAGTTTCATCCTAAACCCCTACCTCCTCGATGCCGATTCTGAACAACATGTTTGGCATGGTGAATCCACCTCTATCCTCCAAATTCACACCCAGGAGGAGGTCAATTTCATGCTTTGAGCAACCCCACCGAATCCACTCCGGTTGGGGGAAATTTTTATAACCCCATCAGAACATTCCTACTGGTATGATGCCCAATCAACCTTTTATGAATCATCATGGAGGAGGATATTACAATACCAGACAGGGCCATGATGCTTACCAGAACCCTAGATGCATTGTGGTTCCTCAAGCACAATCTTTCCGGGGAGCTTGGGGCTAGATGTGTAACCTCATCTCCCTTTTCTGGACACGCTTAATCTGTTATAATTGTCTAAGTTGATGAATGAGCCTGTGTCTCATGATCCTACATGGCTTGAGTCTCCACAAGCTTCCTTCGGACGTCCAAAATTCAAAGGTAAGAATGGCGAGGATCTTGGTGATCCGTCTCACCTTTCACCTATGGGACCTCTTCAAATTCCCTTAATGATGATTCTATTTGGTTAAGATTGTTTCAATGTACCCTCATTGGGAGTGCCAACTGCAAAATGTTATATTGAGCTACCTAGGGAGGCATATGGGACCTTTAGTCGGATGGTGTTGGTCTTCCTTAACCACTTCCACTTGTCGATTTGTTACGATGTTAGCCTAGAACTTCTATCGACTTTACACCAAGACACATCCACTCATATCTCAAATCCTTATCCTAGGGTAAAGTGAGCCCGGAAGAGGTTGATTAAGACTTCCATACCCCAGACCTTTCTTTTGGAATGGTTCCTTGAGTCCTTATTCTGACCTCCTACAAAGGATGTTGCTACATCCGGGGTTACCTCTAAGGAAGAAGTGATCTTCAAATTCCAATGGTTAGATCTTGCCTCACGGCTCAATGCAGGATGTTGCATACCATTCACTTTGGATATACAGCTGATCAACTTACGACCGTAGGCAAAAGCTCGGACATCATGTTGATGGCATTGTAGTCTCCACCAATCTAAAATCCATAGACTCGATGACAATCCATTTGAAAGAGTTATCTCTAAACCGATGCAGAAGGGCAAACCGTGTGTCTTATAACCCCACTCAGTCAATGGATGTACATTCCGTCCAATAGTCGGCCCAAATGGTAACCAACAACGAGGAGAATAAGAAAAAAGGACATAATAATAATCATAATGGTGGTAAAAAATAATAAGCCAAAATGGTAATAATGAATGACAGAACAATAATATTGGAGAGGGGAAGAGAGAAAAGATGTGTTGATTTTCAATAATCTAGGTTAATCATGTATTTCATTTCAATTTGAATTTGTCTTAAACATAAACAAGAATGTTTAGGAAACCAAGATCACAAGAAGAAACACCATGCACAAGAACACAAAAGGAAATTAATCTTGGGAAACCCTTCCTCAACAAGGGGAGAAAACCCATCCAAAATCATTTGTTATATTCTTCAGAGAAATACCTTCACCACCAATAAGACTTAGCACACAAGGGGTGTTCAAACCCTAGAAGACTAGTGCCAAGAGAGGTGTACCACTTTTCCCAAAAGGATGTACTTGCTGAAATTTCCAAACTTGTGAAGGATATGATTAAAACTAATGGGGGAGTCTTTCCTTTACTTATATTAGACTCCTATCAACAAAATTTTCTATTGGCACAACAAGGCCGACCTCTCTAAGTCGTATAATTAATATTAACCAAATTAATTATCTTTAAAATTTATTACTAATCACATTAAGGTGGGGTGACTTGTACTTTACATTACAATTAGGGTTACAGGAAGGTCGACTCTTTGAACAATATAGCAATGGATGTAAGGCACTTACTAGTGCTCATCCACTAGGGCACATCCATAGGGAGGTCCATACCTCTGGTTCACTGCATTACACAGGAGAACCGGATCTTCACATGTTCACTTGTGCTAGTCCACAACCACGTCCACTCAAAATATCTTCTTTCCCAGCGCCTCACATGGGAGGAGTAAAATTAAGGTTTGATCAACTTTGTTGCTCGGAGGAGGCTAATAAATCATCTTCGTTTATGTTCTCATGAAGATTCACCCAACACTTTTGGATTTCAAACATTCACCTTCTGCTCAACCACATGCACATCCAAATCAAAATATATTCTTTCTCACTACCTTACACAGGAGAATCATCTGGAGTTTTTCTCAACTCTCCGAATGGAGGAGATCATCTCTATGTTCCAACTCTATCTTAGGTAGGAACCATGTACCATTCTTAGGGGCTTTCTCTGAGGTTTGTAAAATTTTGGATAAATACTCACATAATTTGCAATGATCCATCTCACAGGTTCGTAATCTAGAGAATGTCTGCATAGCTGCAATCATCAACACTCCCTCTCAGCTAAGGAGGCATTTTCCACCAGACCAAGTCTCTCACAAAAATACTCGAAATTTGTATTGGCAAGTGGTTTTAGTGAAGATATCTGCAATTGTTCATGAGTAGAAAGATACTGCACATGCATTGCTTTCCTCCGCACCATGTCTATGATATAGTGATACTTGATTTCAATGTGTTTCGATATGTCATGAAACATTGGGTTCTCGAGGAGATTCTGAGCTTTGGTTATCACAATGAATGGTGGTCAGATCCATCTCATGATCGAAGACAAGTGGTCAAATTTGTGAATCCATATTGCTTCTGGCTGCCACACTCGATTACAATGTACTATGCCTTTGTTTGTGCCAAGCGAGCTTTGTTTCTTGCTACACCGGGAAACCATGGCCGATCCTAAGGTGAAGCAACAACTTGAGGTTCTCTTTCTTTCTACTACACTTCTTGCCTAATCTTCATCGGCATATCCTTACAGGCTCAAGTCCACGGTTGGATGCATGTATCTCATGCCATAACGAATTTTGCCTTGTAAGTATCTCAATATATTTTTTGCAGCTATCCAATGTGTATGTTTGGTTGGCTCATAAAGCGGCTAAGAACATTCTCTACATAGAAAATATGTCACAGTGCAGTTTTTACCGGATACATCAGTTATCCAATCAATTTTTGGTATAAATGTGGATCTACATCTCATAAATCAGTGTCACTCATTTTCTTTAAGTCCATTACAATTGGAGTAGGCATGGATTTGCATTATGTCATCTTGAACTTTACTGATTATCTCCATAGTATATTTTCCTTGAATTAGGAAAATATCATCTATTCCACCATACTTCTAGTCCCAAGTAATGCATTAGGCCCAAATCCTTCATTTCAAGTTAGCAGTCAATGCTTGCGCATTCAACAATGAGTCTCTGAACCGGTGAGGAAAAGATCATCCACATATAAGACCAAATCGATTTTAGTTGTGATCAATGAGATAATACAAGTTTGGATCAAGCTGCACTTTTGGTAGAAGCCCAAACTCATTAGAGAAATCCATCCATTTTCGTACCAAGCCGTGGTGCTTGTTTTAGTCCAATCTACATTACGAGATTTTTCATTGTGTACAATGAAACCTTATGGCTACTCAATATAAACTTCTTCCTCAATTTTAAGCCATTGAGGAAAGATGTCTTTACATCCATATGATGTAGCTTCCAACCCATGGAAGAAGCTAATGCAATGATAGATCATATGGAGGTATATAAAACTCTGAGTTTCAAAGTCTTGTCATAGTCGAATCCCTCTATTTGTGAAAACCCTCCGGCCACAAATATTTCTTTGTATTTTTCAATGTTTCCATCAGCAGCATGTTTGATTTGTAAATCCATTTGGAAGTCCTCTGGACTTTCTCTCTAGTCTTTGAACAACATCCCATACATCATTTTTAAGATGGGTGGTATTCTTAGGTCATGGCATCTTGCCATACTTGTTCACCCTAAAGCTTCTCCATGACAAGTTGGCTCCAAGTCAATAATGTGGGTCATGGTGATAGGTAAGATTGAGAATCTCTTTGGTCTCTTAGCTTTCTTTGGTTTCTCCTTGTGGGGCTTTATGCCCTTCTTCTTCTTCTAAAGTTTGTCGAGACCAAGCAGGTATTTTATGTCCAATTGTGATTTCTAAGATTTATGTTTCTTGTTGGAAATTGAATGCATTGGAGAAACCAAATCAATTGGAGCTATTGGATCATCTGGAATAATATGTCTCCCTCTAAACTGTTGAAGGGGGAGGAGGTGTTGTTTCACTATCAATTTCCATCGAGCTTCCACGAGTTTAAGGCTACTTCTTCTTCAAAGTAACATCTATTCTTACTTCAATTTCTCTATGAACTGGGATGTATATTCGATATGATTTTGAGGATTCACTTTCGTATACCACTTTCTTCTTGAAGTTTCTAGTTTGGATCTCTTTTCTTAGGGTACATGAAGGTACACTGGACCTCCAAATATTTTGAAGTGTCGATCTCGGCTTCACTTTGGTGAATGCTTCTTAAGATATTAATGTTATTTAGGATCTAATGAGGACTACAGTTTTGAATATCACTCATTGGTGTCATGCAAATACTTATGCCGCCGAGTCATAGGTAGACTCTAATTGTGTATCATTGCTTTAGTTTCCTCAATAATAGTTCTATTTTTGGTTTCATCCAACCCAATTTTGTTGAGGTTTGTAGGGAAATGTGAACTCCCTCTTGATTCTTGATTCAATACAAAATCTCTTGAATTCTTTTGAGGTGTATTCTCCTCCATTTGCATGATCTTAATTTTTTAATTTTCTTTTCGTTCGGGTTTTCAACCTAAGATTTGAATTCTTGAAACTTGGCAGGCATCTTTGTTCTTGAGAAGTAAATCAAGTTTCCTGGGTGAATCATCATGAAGAGTACATATTATAGAGTACCCTTTAAGGATACCTTGAGTCTTATTTTTATACATTTGAATGTATCAAGTGCAAGATTGGATATGTTGTCACTACTAGGAAAGGATCCTTTAACATTTTTGCCAAGGGGCACAACCTTTGCAAACACCTTTATGCTGAATTTGTATCTCCGGTAGACCTGTTACCATTTTCCCTAGATTTGGAAGAGATCTATAATGAATGTGAGCAAGTATTCTATGTCATAACTCACTCAAGATGATAGTTTCATGTAATAAGGCTTGAACTTGTTTGATGGTCAACTTGGCCTGGATTGTTTTCTGGGACACCAATTACTTTGGGAGAATTTATGTGAGAATCTTTGTGCCATGCAAGAAATCTTCCTTATGAGAAAATAATTTTGTAACCTTTGCCGTCTTCCAAGGCTGAAGGAAATAGAGAAGGTTTCTTTTCATTCTGGGTACATATGGTACTTCTTCTAGTTTAATCTACATATCTGAATCTAGTTGAAACGTAGAAGTTCCAACTCCTCTCACATTATATCACATCATCTCCAAGAACAACAATAATGTAGATGTGTCTCTTTCTCAATGAGATGTAATGTTATAATATTATTTCTAAGACCGTTCATGTGCCTAGAGGCACCACTTTGTCAGTAGCCAAATATTTTCGTTGATAGGAACCATACCTGAGAGTGTTGGAGATGTTGATGTTTTCATTATTTTGAGGTCTTGTCTTCCTGGGCCCAGGCTTTAATCATCAAGCTTGCTTCCCATCATGATTTTTCTCATCTTCTCAAACCCTTGTCGGCTAGGCTAGAAAACCCTAGCGGCTAGGCTAGGCTAACACTTTTAGGTTTTGGGCTTATGACTAACCTGTGATAAGCCTTGATAGATATATTAATACGGTGAGTTGAAGAGATTCTTCAAGAATTTTGCAGAAATACAATTCTGAATTTTTATGTAGAATTTAGCGAAACCCTAGAGACCCTAGGTCCAAAAATCAAAATAGGAAGTAATCTAAAATTGTTGGAGGTGGTTGAGGATGTGTACACTCCTATGTTCTTTTCATCCCCAGCGTCCAATTTTTGAGTGCTGAAAAACCTCAGAGGTAGGTCGTACGAAATTTTTGGGAACCTTAGGAAGGTAGTACGGTTTCTGCAGAGGTGAGAGAGAATGGCTAGAAAGTGCTTGTGAAATGGGATCTTCAGACCTATGCTCTAATACCATGTTGGTTTTTCAATAAGATAGGTTAAGCATGTATATTTCATTTCAATTTTCATTTGTCTTAACCATAAACAAAAATTTTGCAACAACCAAGATCCCAAGAAGAAACACCATTACCTGAGAACACTAAAAGTATCCATGGAAACCCTTCTCAAACAGGGAAAAAAACCCAACCAAATACTTTTCTATATTCTTCAAGAGAAATATCATCACTGCCAATGGACCTAGCACACAAGGGGGTGTTCAAACCCTAGAAGAATAGCACCCAAGAGGGGTGCTTTTTCCCAGAGGATGTACTTGCTGAAATTTCCAAACTTGTGTGAGGATATGTAGGTCCTATTAGAGTCTCTTCATTTACTTCTATTAGACTTGTCTTATCAACAAAAGTGTCTATTGGCACAACATGGCCGACCCTCTCTAACTCACATTATAATTAATACTAACCAGATTAATTATCTTTTTTACATTTATTACTAATCACATTAAGGGATTGGGGCCGACACGTACCCTTTACATTACAATTAGGGTTACAGCGAGTCGACTCTTAGTATAATGCCGAGGATCGGATACACCCACTGGTGCTCATCCACTAGGAGCACATCCTTAGGAATAATCCATATCTTTATCTCATTGCATTACACATAAGAACTAGATCTTCCACACATTCACTTGTGCTCATTCATAGGCATGTCCACTCTACTGATATTTCTTTCCCACTGCCTCACAAGGGAGAATCATCTGGAATTTCTCGTCAACTATGTTGCTTTCGAGGAGGAGGCTAATACATCATACTTCATTTTGTTCACATGATGATGCACCAACACTTTGGGGTTCCTACGTTCACCTTGTGATCAACCACAGACACGTCTAACTCAACATGTCGCCTTTCCCATTGGATAATCATCTAGACTTCTTCTCAACTCTTTCTGGTCGGAGGTCATCTCTACGTTCCGACTTTGTCGGTGGGAACCACGTACCCTTCTTGGGGATTTCTCTCAAGTTTTTAAGCTGGAGAAAGACTCACATAACTACAATGATCCACATCTCACGGTTTGTAAGATGGAATGACTTTCACATAGGCTACCAATCATCAACTAAGGCCAGATTGATACCTTGTAAGCTTTGCATAGATGATCATCTTACCCATTTATGCCCAAAACTTGTGGAAGTTGTGAGGCTATTATATCCACCTCTCGTTGTCTTGGCAGAAGATCTCTTCCACATATCCAACACATGGCCTTGAGCTCCTCAAATGCCGGAAATGTGGTTTGTGGGAGTCAAAACCCATTGTTGCAAGGCAATGGCTGGAAATGCGGCTAGTGGGAGTCAAAACCCATTGTTGCAAGACAGCGACCATTTGTGTATCAATATGGTCAATGCAAAAGTTCATGTAGCCACTCAATCTCGATATTATAGTTCTTCACAGGCTATACCTAGTCTAGAATCTCATCCTCCTCCTCCAGAGACGACTTTACATATTGAAAAACTAGAGGCACTGCCTCATATTCAGAAAGAAGTACTCAAGCGCTCTACCCACAATCCATATTCTAGAGCCACCCAGAACTACTCTATTGTTGAGGACCTGGGTCAAACCCCTTGTGCGATGTCATCTTTGGAGGTACTCCAGATGTGTCCTTCACATAAGAATGCCTTACTATCTGCCTTAGGAGCTCTAGAACCCAGTGGCTCAAAAGTTATCAAGTTTGGCATCACAGATGTGAAGACTCACTTGCATTACCATGTGGCATTCAAAATCCACATGGGGTACTCAAAGTACACCATCAAATGTGTGGTTTTTGATGAAGGCGCTGCTACATGTGTGATGTCCTTGATCTGTTGGAAATCTCTTGGTTCTCCAACTCTTTCTGATTCATCGAACATGTCGACTACTTTTGATGGTCATTCCTTCAACCTCACGATATTCTTCATGCCTTTCCAGTCCAGTTAGGTGGGAAGACGGTAGAGGTGGAGGTTGAGGTAGTTGATGTGCCTCTTGATTACAACTTGTTACTAGGACGCAATTGGACCTATGCTATGACTATCGTTGTGTCGTCCGTCTTCCGTACTCTTTTTTTTCCTTGTGAAGGGAAGATCGTAACGATTGACCAGTTATCCTTTGTGTATGCTAGTCCCAATGCATATGTTGGCCCGTCAATCCCTGTGATCGACAATTTTCATCCATCAACTGAGAACATCGGTGTAAGAATGTATTCTTCCCTTATGGGTACTTTCGACTTCATGTAACCGATTCACCATGTTTACACCATGTACAGTAGGCCCATTTTGATAAAGAGGTCCATTCCTTTCCGCACTTCCTATTTTAGTGATCCTTGGAACCTACCTTCCCCGACTTCCTCTTGTAAAGGTTAGTCACATGCTGGAATGGCCATGCCACTATCAGCAACGAAGATCGTGTATCAAGTTTTTCTTGACTCTTTCATTGATCCTGATCTTGTTACCTCACAGACGGATGAGGAGGATCCTGTTCTTAGGCCCATGTGGGCCACTTCGTTGTCTTGTTCACATGACTTCCTCGATGATAATTTTCCCTTGGATGAAGCTATCATCGAAGCCATGAATGGTTCCAACAAACCTTGGGATGATATGCATCATCGCTCTTATTTTCTCCCAGAGCTTGAAAGAATCAAACAAGATGAATTCTGATCTACTTTGAGTGAGATAGTCAGTCATGATGTAGTTCCACTTGATATGCATGGAATTTATGCCGAAGGAAATATGGCGAGTATTTCTCCCACCGTCACGATCGATATCTCTCGTACCCCTGGAAAGATTGAAAACGCACATATCGATGTGGATTGTTTGCCAGAAGAAATCTTGATCTACATCGAACTCTTCAAGGAATTCTGAGATGTATTTGCTTGGTCATATGAACAGATGTCGGGAATTAACCCTCGTATTGTTGAGCATGAGATTATAATGTATCTAGATGCTAAACCTGTTCGGCAATGTCTTAGAGTTGTCAATCCCCGGAAGGCCCCTGCTATTAAGGATGAGCTAGAGAAACTACTCAATGTTGGCTTCATCTACCCGTTTCCCTTGACTAAATGGGTATCCAATCTCATTCATGTAAATAATAAGCAAGGAACCATTCATGTGTGCATGGAATTTTGTGACTTGAACAAAGCATGTCCTAAAGATAACTTCTGGACACCTTTCATCGATCAGATTCTCGACGATTATGTGGGAAGCGAAGTGTTTTCTTTTATGGATGGATTTTCAAGGTATAACCAAATTCAAATTAAACCTGAGGATCAACACAAGACAACATTTATTTTTCCTTGGGGTACTTTCGCATACGGGAAAATGCCTTTCGGCCTTAAAAATGCAGGAGCAACCTTCCAACGTGCTATTACCTTCGCATTCCCCGATCTTAAGCATATAGTCGAAGCTTACCTTGATGATATTTCTGCTCACTCTCGTAAGAGAGCAGATCACTCTATGCACCTTCGGCTTGTTTTTGAAAGATGATGTTATTATAGAATCCGATTGAACCCCCATAAGTATATCTTTTGCGTTAGGTCTGACCGTCTTTTGGGATTTCTAGTTTATGAGACAGGGATCATGGTATATCCATTAAAGGTTGAGGAAATACTTAGATTGCCTCCCCCACACACTATTAGACAACTTCAAGGTTTACAGGGGAAGGATAACTTTCTACGTCGGTTTATAGTAAATTATGCCAATATTACTAAGGGTTTCAGGTGTCTTTTGAAGAAGGACACCCCTTTTATCTGGGATAAGCGAGCCAAGGAGTTCTTCGATTCTTTGAAGAAATCCTTGGTATCGGCACCTCTGTTGAAGTCTCCTGACTACAGTAGGGATTAATTACTTTATATCACCACGTCTGAGGAGATGATTGGTATGGTTTTGGTTTAGGAGGATGATGAGCTCCACGAGCATGTCATCTACTATCTTAGTCGAAACCTAGTCGGTCCTGAGCTTAATTATTCTCACGTTGAAAAGATAGATTTGGTTGTCGTTCACGCAGTCCAACGTTTACGTCATTATATATTTATCTGTAAGACTACTGTGATTTTCGATGTTAATCCATTTCAATACAGCCTTACCAGGTGTATCATAGGGGGAAAATATAATAAATGGATTGTCATTTTACAAGAATTTGATCTTGATTTCGCTTCTGCGAAATCACTAATCTTCGCAGAGTTAATATCCGATTTTCCACGATTAGATGAGGATGTTATCCATGTTGTTTCGTTTGTGGATGAACACATTTTTGTTGTCTCGTCGTCTGACCCCTGGTATGGAGACATAGTTCTCTATCTTCAAACTTTGAAATTCCCTCAGCATCTCTCGCGAGATGACCGACAGCATGTAAGATACCAAGATAAGAATTATACTATCGTCAGTGACACTTTGTATCGCCGAGGAATAGACAATATCTCGTGTCGTTGTTTAACTCACGGGGAATTCGAGCCAGTCCTAAACGATTGCCACAGTGGGGCTTGTGGTGTTCATCTATCCGGGCTTTCGACAGCCCAAAAAAATTTACGAGCTGGTTATTTATGGCCTTCTATATTTAAAGATTGTATTGAAGCAGTTAAGAAGTGTTACCCCTGCCAGGTGTTCACTTGGAAAATGTACTCGCATACAGCCCCTCTTCACCCAATCATTATCGTTGATCCCTTCACCAAGTGGGGGATGGACTTCGTAGATTGCAACCCAACTTTAGCTGGGGGGAATCAACACATTATCGTGGTCGTTGACTACTTTACTAAGTTGGTTGAGGCCATGCCTACAGTTAAATCCGACGGGAAGATTGTCGCCTTCTTCATATTCAATCAAATTATTGCCCAGTTCGGTATCCCGATTGAGATTGTCACTGATCATGGCAGTCACTTTCAGAATGCAATGATGGAACAACTAGCATCTAAGCTAGGGTTTATACATGGTCATTCTTCTCCTTATTACCCCAAGGAAAATGGACAAGTAGAGGTCATCAACAAGTCTCTCAAGACCATTTTGCAGAAAATTGTCAGCCAGAGTAAGTCTAACTGGCACATTATGTTATATCCCGCACTCTGGGCATACCGAACCTCGGTCAAGACTGCCACTGGATTTTCCCCTTTCTAGTTAGTACACGGTGTGGAGTCTATATTACCTATTGAATTTGAAATCCCTTCTCTTAATTTGGCAGTCGCGCTCCTACCTGACACTTCTGATCTCGAGCAACGCCTTATACACCTAGAGATTCTTGATGAGCAGCGTCAAGATGCCTCTACGGCTATCGAGTCGAACAAAATACGTATCAAGGTCCAGTATGATAAGTTTGTTTGTCCTTGGTTGTAAGTTGAGGGTGACTTAGTCCTCTTATATGATCAAGCCAAAGAACTGTTGGGGCCAGGCAAGTTTAAACCCATGTGGCACGTCCCTATATTGTGCGACATGTCTTAGAAAAAGGGGCCTATGAGTTAGAAGATTATGAATGGAATATGTTGGCCGAGCATAGGAATGGGATCTACTTAAAAAAAATTTACACTTGAGCCCCAATCTTGGGAAAAACTCTTTGTATACTAATGTAATTTAGTGTATATATATTTTCCCTTTCTTTTCGTCTTCAACTTGCTTATCGAGTTTTCCCTTGGTTGGTAGATGTCAACGAAGTCTTTGGTCTACCTAGGATTCGTAGACAGAGCCATTCGTCATACACGTAACTTGGCTTCCGCCGCTTGGGTGGTTTACTCACCCAAGGGTCTACTGGTGTCTTCAGGTGGCGTATGCCTAGGTCCATCCACGAATAATGTGGTAGAATATAGCGTCGTTGTATAACTTTTGCAAGATGTTATCTCACATGGTATTATCTCTTTAGAGGTTTTCCTCGATTCCTAGTTAGTAGTATGTCAGTTGAACGACAGTTACCGCATGCGTGATCCTACTTTACTTTGTCGATTCCTATGGGTACGCCTTTTAGAATGACGGTTTGATTTTATTACTTATCATCACATTCCTAGGAGTTCTAATCATGTATTCGATGCTTATGCTAATTTCATTTTAGATTGGAATTTGTCACATAACTAAAGCAAAGAAAACCATCTCAGCAATGTACACATTGTAAATATAAGTAAAGTTGAAGATCCATGTTTTATATGTATTTCAAAAAATATGATGTTTATAGTACAAAATTGGGGCTAACACCCTCAATACACATATACAGCGGATACTACAATATCCACGACATCTACGCCTGTGGCACCGAATGTGTGTCATGATAACAAACTATGACGTTTACGAGACGTTGAAAGAGTCACACTCAAGCTCTGGGCACACCAACCACTTGTTGTTGCATGGCTTTCGGCAGATCCTCTACCTGAACCATCGGAATCCTTTGAGTCAAACGAGACAAGTTTCCCTCCATGTTTTGAAGGACTCTCTCAGCTTATCCTCCCGTCGCCTCATCTCCCCGGTGCCTCCGACAATGTTAGGGAAGCCCGTCCGGCCGTTGCCGACCCACATCTATGTCATACAAGTGTCTAGTTAGTAATTAAGCATCATCCAAAAATATGTGTGTTTGACTTTACAAAAATACAAAAAAATGAAATATTTAAAAAAAAATGACATACATATGTCCCCGTAGGTGGTCCCTGGTGGGAGTGGCATGTCAAGGTCCCCTCTGAAGTTGATCCCTGCATAGGGGTAGTCATCCATAGAAATGACATGTCGTCTCCACCAGTAGAAGAAATCCTCGTTGTAGGGTGTGGGAACCCTACCTCCCCCTGTCGTCTCATTACCTCGGTCCACCGTGCCATGGTTGGATCACGAGTTCCTCTCAGAAGAATCTCGACTCTAGGTCCCAAACCTGGAACCTGCTCGAAGAGGTTTGATAGTAATAAAAGAGTTTTTGCATATTGTTCTTTTATATCTATTGTGGTGCTTTTGTATTCAATTATTTGGTTCTTAACATAAACATCTTTCCTTCTACCTAGAGGACTCCCAACCGAGTTTAATTTAAGCTCTTTTCCAACTCGTCTTCAAAAAGAAAAAAGATTGCCAAGTGAACTTGTCTCTTTCACACTCGTAAATTGGATTTGAAAGGATGTCTATTTGGAAAAAAAATTATCCCTTTTTCACACCAAGTAGACTAAATGTCATAAAAAAAGACATTTTTTGGTGTTAAGGTGTTATTGCATCTCATGCCCTTGCTTGCATTATTGAGCCTATAGTCGGTTCTCGTTTTGCGTTATAAACCATTTGCCTCAGCAATTTTTCATCCTCAACCAAGCAGAGCCTCATTTATATCCTTCGCAATTTGACACCCTATACCTAGGAGGGAACATTCCCCCAAGTGTCCATCTACAACATACATCTCCTTGCATTGAGCATAGGTACGTTCCACTGCTGGAATTAGTTTTTCTTACTTGTGACACTTGTTTCCTCCTTTGTATCATAGCATTCATTTGTCTATGAAGAAACAAAAAAATACGGGCGGGAAGGGAGTATTATCTTATATTGGCAATAGTCGTGTCGCCATTGAACAGAGCACAAAGTTATTGAGTCCATCTGTCACCATAATTTTGGGTTTAGCATGGCCTTAGGAAGCTGAGCTCGATACAGAGTCTTCTCTATCGACTAGTTACTCTTATAGTCCTTATGGAGAATTTCATTGATGCCTCCTACATCTAATGGTTTCATCATCGAGTATATGTTGTCGGAGTCTTCCATATGTCTCATGCTCTTATTCAAAGGAAGTCTATCAACCTGTGTCGACCATTCCTCAGATATTTGACTTTACATCTCGGTCATACCCTAAGTTTGTCTCAGAATCACATGATATTGTAGTCCTATCTAGCACCCTGGTCCTACTTTCATCATTGGTAGGTATCCTTGAACCCAACAGTCGACATTTCATCATTGGTCGTTGACTAGGTGGTTTCCCTTGTGTTCAACGGCAATACATCTATTCACACATTGGGATTTGTGTAGTGTAATGGATTCCATTAGCCTTATTGGTGGTTTCCTTGCCTTCGTCAGTATTTTTCCTCATTGGTTGCTATTCAAAGGGTATTTTTCATGTACCGCTTGCATTTGGCACACGCAAAAGACGCACAAGGTTGTTGGTTCGTGAACATCTTCTTCGTCTGATTTCCTCCAAATCATGAAGCTCCTGCTTTGGTCCTTGTGTTGGATGATGAGAGATTCCTTAATGCTCTCCTTTCATCAAGTCTCCTTCCATCGAATCCAGCTCATCTATTCTCGAAAGGAGACCTAGAGTATTATGAGTACCTTAAGGCTTGTAGTCATTAGTGGCAGGTTCTCTCACTATTGACAGTTGGGAATACATCAATGTCTCTCGATCGATGGATTCTTCAAGTGTTCGACACCGACTCCTTTACTCACACTTGTAAGAATGTACTCGGTGCCTTGATACCTACTTTCATTATCGGTAGGTTGTCTCGAGTTTGTTAATGGTATACCTCAATGACCGGTAATCAAACGATGTCTCATTGTGTTCGACCTCAACTCCTTTATTCACATGATGTAGACTTGCACCCTTAGCAAATTGTGTAGAAGACTTGAAGACATCAGTATGTGGCCGCAGCCTTCCTGAGTTGTTGCTTCCTTTTCATTAGACCAGTACCTATATGAATTCATTAATCATGGGAGATCGGATTGTACTCCATTGTATACAGATATCTTCATATTGGTTTTGAGATTGGTTTGACTGGGCCTTGTTTGTGACTATGACCTCATTTGGCATGTAACCGCATTTTTATTTGCCTATTCATGGCCATGGATAGTTGTTTGGTATATTTTCACATGGATCTGCAGTATAATTCAAATCGAAATCCATGTATCCAAAGTCAGCGCAGAATGTAATGAGAAACTAGTTCATCCAGGTGGTTCCCCATCACTCCACTTCTAGGTTGTTTATAATGTATTTCGACCATTGCAGATACTCCTCTGTCCTCGCACATTAGGGGGCATATGTTATAGAAAGATTTGCCTCACCCTATGCAATCTTGCACAAAAGGCCTTTTTCCATTTCCCTATGCAGACTTATCATCCCTATTTGTAAATCCCAAAGCTAAAAATACATATTTTTCCACATGTACACACCCTGCCTACTATACAGCATGCGTATACGCAGGTTACACCACTACAGCCCACGTACATCGGGTTTTGTGCCCAAAAATGAAAAAAAAGAGTCAGGTTTCCATGTCTCGAAAGGAGATTTGTGATTCTTGGCCTTCCATATACTAGAAATGTTCTGACTCGGCCCTTCAATTCCATTTGAAGGCTATAAATGGGTCAATTCCAAGCTATGGAAAAGAGAAGAAAGAATTCATCTTTGAGAGCAAAGTTACTCTGGAGAAATTATTTACTTCATATTGATTCTACATCCCTTTGTCCTTTAAGTTTGAACACAGTGTTCAACCCCCAAGCTCTTCCCTTATTTGATTGAGAACTCCATTGTCTATCTTCTATGAGATTGTCTTTGGTGGAGGATTGAAGTGGTAGAGGCCCAACTAAAAGGAACTTATTTTCTCAGTTCTGAACCGTGTGGACATGGAAGTCTGTAACATTTTTACTTCTGATGATCATATATTAATAGAAATATTATTTTCCCGTCCAATTGATATCTTGAAAATATTTGAATTATTATTCCATGGGCATATTTGTCATGTTTATTAATGGATTATGTTATTGAATGTGTTAACATCATATATTATCACAATATGCTTTCTTTGCTTGGTTGTTGAGGACTAGTTGTAGGTATATTGCTTTGGGTCAAGTGCTCAATGGTGGACTTCATCGAACAACTGGACGAGGTAGGCCTTTTATCTTGTCTCGTTAGCATATTTGTTTACATAGAATACTTGAGAATAGAGTTGATTTCTGCAGTCATTTCCGTCTGTTGTGGTTTACCCTAGCCATAGAGAGATTTTCCTCGTAACAGACATGGGACATCCTTGTTTAGCTCCTATATTACAATTAATTTATTTTGAAAAACTATCAATGCTCCTAAACTTGGAAATCATATTCTTGTACAACCTTATCATGGAAACTCTCAACTCAAGAGGAACTTTTAGCTCTTCTAACATAATCCAAAGGTTAGTCCTGGGCACTATATCAACTTTTCTAAAGTCAACGAAACAACACATGAGATTGGTTTTATTGTTGCAAAACTTCTCCACAATGATATTGAATGTAGCAAGGTAGTCCACGATCGAATGATAGCTCCTAAATATGGCCTAGCCTTTAGCTCTTTTTTCATGACTTTAGTCATAATGGTCCTACAGTTAGAGGGATTCTAAATTTATCTCCAATTTTAAAAATAGGTACAATGAGATTTTGAATCCAAGGTCTAGGGAATCCCTGCTTGACTATTAAATCGAAGAGCTTGTGGATGTGAGGGATGAAGATAGGCTCTCCATTTTTTTAGAATTTTTCTTTGTATCCTTCGATGTCCTTAGCTTTTCCTTTTACAGACCACTTAACCTCAAAATCTATGTCATTTATTTAAAAAACTTTTTCTTCTGTAAAAATGATTTGAATGTTGTCTTCGATAATAAAAAAATTATAAAAACAAATTAGATAAAAAAAAATAATCCCTTAAAAAAATTATAAATATAATAAATTAATTAACAAATAAAACTTGACATATTCTTTAATGAATAAAGAAAACATGAAAATAAATTAAGAATAAATACATTGCATAAGATGAACCTCAAATACTTTAACATTTATTGCTTTCTACAATATTAAAATACTTAAATTGATTACATCTTTAAAAATATCATTTACTTGAACTTTATTTACACACAATTATAGTGTCCCCCATCAACAACTTGGGAGATATACAAACACCAGTAATAATGATAAGGAATATGGAGCTTTGGTGCTCATAGTTAAATATAATTAACAAATAGATAATCAAGATTTTAGAATTAAAATAAAACTAACAGATGGTAAGATGAGTGGATTACAAAATTAAAGGTGTAAAATATGTTAGCGCTCTGTGATTTGCCCAAGGCTTGGGGGCAGTCACAGAGGCAACCTCGAACCACTTGGAGTCTTGGATCTAGCCCTCCAAGACTCAGAGAGGGATCTCTCTTTTCGATTTAAACTTGGTTTGTATGGGATGGATATTAGGCTAGCTATGAAAGTGGTGAAAGTATGGGGTTGGGGTTTTGATTTTTAAATGGTTAGTTTGGGACAGCAAAGAGGGCCATTGGGAAAATGGGGTCTGCGTTTAAAAGTGTGATTCACTCTTAGATCTGGACAAAGTTCTCACACAGGGCAAGGTAGCGGAAATGTTGGATCGAAATAAGTTTTGATGGTGTCGATTTGAGGAAGAATTAGGGGAGGAAAAAAGCAAGCAA
>SNQJ01S0012346.1:78482-92325 GCA_010110895.2 Picea sitchensis | reverse complement strand
AGCTTGACCTCTTTGGAGGATTTTCTTGGGTTGAGTAGTTGAGGTGGGCTTACTCTTAGATCTTAAGTTATACTTGGGTTGGATCTCAGCCATAATCATCTCAGCTTCTTGTTGAGATTCACAAAGGTCAGCATGATCACTTTCTTCATCCTTATTCGATGGTTGTTGAGTGCTTAGAGATTTCTCATAATATTCTCGAGTCAGATATGGTTGTGTGTAGTCCTCACCAATGTTCGTGACATCATTATCCGAATCTCCAAAGTCTTGAAAATCGTTCGCTCCTATGAAATTTACATTCTTTAAGGGAGCTTGTATTTTTTTATCTTCGTTTTTTATTTGTCTTTGCTGGTTCGAGGGGTTGGGGTTCCTCTTGAAATCCTTTTTGGGGAAAGAATCAGCTTTGGCCTGTTCGAGCTCCATTCTAGATATTTTATTAGATAGTTCTTTAATTACTCTGGCCATATCATCTACCCTATCATCTGCGGATCTATTAGACCCTGACGGACCTGCTTGTTCTCTAAAGCATTTGGTCTCTCGGTTTCCAGTTTCTATTTTAGCTTTAAGCTTACCAGAAGCCATCATATTAGACTCAATTTCTACAACATCGTCCTGCATTCGTTTTAGGGTGGCTCCCCTTATTTCCCGCAAAAGGAGTGCAAAATTCGGTTCGAAAGCCCCTGTGAAAGTTACCTTGGCTGCGGGTTGGGACGGTTTAACCTCGACTGGGATTTTATTATATAGTTTGTTAAATATTTGAATAAATTCCATGACTGTTTCTGAATTCTTTTTTCTTAAAGACCCAAATTTGGTTAAATAATATAGATGGTCTTTTCTCTCACCCCATTGTCTGAGGAAAGCATCTTCCAAAGTGTCATAAGACAAGATAGATGTTGCAGGTAGGCTCCGAAACCAAGTTTGGACTTGGCCTTCGAAGGTTTGGACAAGAAGTCTGGAATATACGTCCTCATGTTCGATACTTAGGATATCTATGAATTGATCAAAGAAATTAATGTGTTCGGCCACGGTCAGATCCYCTTCCCCRGTGAATTTTGGTAAATTTTTTATGTAATTTTCGGGAAGGTCGTGTAGAGGGACGGGAAATACCAAGGGAGCATATCTGGATGCAACTTTCGCAAACAATATGGGAGGGGGGGAAGGCCCCTATCCTCCATMTCCTCCCAAAGGGGMTCCTCCCCCTCCTCCACYGATAAACCCTCCACCTCCTCCTATAAACCCTCCACCTCCTCCTCCGGCGGCTACCATCGTTATTTGTGGAAAATTGTAGAGGGGGTTTCAGAAAATTAAAAGGGAATATTTATTTTCTTCGTGAAGAGGAAAATCCGACGAGGAAAGATAAGGAACGCGAGGACTCGGTTCCTCATATTTGCACGAGACGAAATTAGGAGAACCAACGAGTGTGGAAACCGAATGTGTAACACACTCTTCATAATTTGGTGAGGTTGGGAAATTTAAATAATGGAAATATGGTATGTCAACTACCGACAAACTTTCAAGAGGGCCCTTTCCTTTGTGTACTAAGGGAATTGTCAGATGAATCTCACTCCTAACTTCGAAGGAGTTTGACGTTAAATCTTTAGCATCAAAGAGAGCACTGAGATAATTTGAGGTTTCAGAAGGACTCTTAGTCTTCAGTTGTGGGGTTTTAAGTTTGTAGACTGCAACGGTTGGCTTAAGAGACCCTCTCGCCTTTAGAATCTTCTCGAGATTGGTAATGGGCGTAATCTGCTTACCATTCGGGTTTTGTCTGGTATTACTTCGACCAGATCCCAGTTTATTACCTGTGGAGTCGCCAAGTGAAAGATTGGAAAGCCTTAAAAAGGTGTGTACTCTTTGTTCACTATCAAAGGGTAACACTTTCAACGAAACACAAATGTCATTTTCCCAGGGAAAAAGGTTTCGTAACTTCGGTCCTTGGAAATGGCGCCAGAAAGATGTTGTTCCAGAGTCTGTACTTAAGGCTTAGAAGTATAGTGTCTAGGCATCTGAACGTGGGTAAAAGGTGGAGAAGAGAGAAACGTCAACCTTCGGCAAAGGAAACTAAGGAATATTTCTATGTTGGCGTTGTCTAGCTTCCAACTATTCCTGGATGGTTATATCCTGTTCAATCGCAACCCATGAACATTCGAGTTCAACCCGGGTAGTAGTTGTTTTAAGAATAGTATTGAAAAGGTTTAAGGCAATGTGCATTTGATTTGATAATCCGGGTTCGATATTAGGCCGTGTTGGTACAGGGAAAGTCATGGAGGAACAGTAAAATAAGAAAAACTTCAGAGAGAAATTAAGTGTTATCTCAGTTTGGTCGTATAAAAGAGAGTTTATGGTTTTTGGAAATAAAATGGGGTGCAAATCAAAGGCTCTTTCYCGTAACTGAGTTATATGTTAATAAAATGTATGAGGTGGGAGAAAAACATTTAGYTGTCTATGGTGTAAGGCTCCTATCAAGGGAGAATCTTACATATAAACAGGAGAGGAAAACTGTAAGGAAATAACCCGATGTAGCATAAAATATATATAGAATTTTGAAAGTGTTGACTGGTCTTACACCTGCTGATAGCTGGTACAGAGGAAAAACAATAAACAATTACAGAAAACCAAAATTCCTTCGCTATAGTAGTGGTCGTACTAAATTATAACGAAGCATTCATCAGTTATGAATATGAAATGAAATGAAATATGAGATACAAGAAAACAAACTCATAACACAGTCGTGACGGAATTGAGAATCTTCATATTTTCTTTGTATTAACTCTCAAAATGTAAAAACTCTGTTACAATCGACACAAAAATGTTCGGCCCTGTTATTTTCTTTTTGTGGTATATTTATATAGTTTTACAAATAAGATAGAATCTCAATCATTACAAAATTTCAGTTATGATAGGGAGGAGAGCAATCGCTCTATTTCTTCTTCTCTGTCTTCACTTGGTGCCAAACGTTTGTCCTCGCACGTGCTCGATACAGTTGACACATCTTTCGACCAGTTGAGATATCAACCTCGATGGTTCTGCTTGACATCTGGCTTAAAAAAGGTAATATTCTCGGGCTAAATGTGGCAGCATGTCTTTCATCTGTCTGTCTATGATGTCAATAGCGCATAATTGCGCGCTTGCACGCTTGGTTTAATCATACATTTGTCTATTTGGACTATGTCCACCATAGTCACTTGGGATATCTCGGTCGAATATATTTCCTCTTTTTCCTTTAGATCAAGCGAGATTTTTTCCATATTCATTTGCATCAATGCCTCATCATTACCTTCGCTATCAATGCCTAGCAGATCACCATCTATAGAACTAAAGGCCTCTTCTAAGGAATTTGTTACCCTTTTGGCTTGCAACTTGCCTTCCGCGATGATGTGCTCCCATTCTTTTAATATAATGTTTCCTATGGTCTGCTTCGAAATGGTGAACCTGGGAGTACTTCCCAAACCCCTGTTGTTTATGGCTATCACAGCCTCTTGGAAGGAGACTCGATCTGCTCCAGCTTCCCTTTCTCTAGAAGATAAGTTCTCTGAAACCTGGTTGACTAGCAAACAGTTGTCCCGGATCGCTTCTACCTTGGTGAGTAAATTTCATTGGGCCGCAGAGACTCTACTCTGAATCTCGATCACCTGGGATTTGAACATATCGATGTTTATTATTCTGCTCTCACCGATCTCCACCCTAGCCTGTAGCTGTTCAATCAAATCCCTTTGCCGACTTGCTTGCATCTAACCATCCTGGACCACCATCTGTGCTTTCTCAAGCTTGGTCTTGAGTAGCTCTATCTCATTTTTATCGGCTAACCTGGCCTTCTCTATGGCTACACTCGCCTGGTCTTTGGCAGTCTCCGTTGTTGTGGCTAGTCTAGCTTCCAGGGTCTTGATGAGGCGATTCTTTCATTTCAGCTGGTTTTTCAAGACCCCGACTGAAAATTGATTTGTCGTGGCGTATGCTCCTAATGTTCCTGCTATTTCAGTCGGGAATTGTTCATTCTTCTTGTATTTTCCATCAGTTATAACTTTATATTTCTTGGCAGTTGACTCTCCTTCCTGATAGAATTCCCTCTTTACCACTTCCTTTCTCTTCTTATCGAAGAAAAACTCATTCGGAGGGAGTTCTTCTACTCTTATAGGCCTCAACTCTTCATTGAAAATCCATCCTGCATCAATATTTCCCTGAGTCGACTGCAAGGGGGTAACTGATGTGATAGGCTCTCCGATCTGCTTCACTGATTTTCCCTGAGTAGTAATCAGACTCTGCTTCTTCGGTGGGTCGAGAGTTTTTATCTCAACTTTCGGACTCTTAGTTTTCTCTCCCTCATCCTGGTGTTTTTCTTGATCGGGAGTTGCAACCTTAGAGCCTTTGGCATCTCTTTGTTTCGCATCCGCCATGCTCGGACTCTCATCCCGCAATACTGTGGGAAGGCAACTGCGTCGATGTTCTTGGAACTTCATAACATCGGCTCTTTCCTTGGGTGCCAAGGTTTGTATCCGAGCTAGAATCTTGGCATAGGACCTTGTGCCTCAAAAAATGTCATCCGAGGGTGAATTCTCGTGCTCAAATATCTTGAGCCCGCAATTGGCCAAATGATTGCTCATGAAACTTTGTGGATCGTGCTTCTTGTATTCAATGAGGACCAAATTTAGGTCTTTCAGGGATTTTTCCTCAGCTTTGGCATGCCCGAAATCTAATAAACAATAAGAATTTAAGTGAACAGGAAAAGGTGGCCATACCTTCTTTGAGTATCCTTTAAGCTCCTTGCTTATACCACCGATTACTGTTTGCCTAGCAACCTCAAGACAAGCCAACTTGTCTGGAATGAAAAATGGCAATGCATGTGGGGGAACTGAAGCCCCGAAAACTCTGAGATATGAAAATTCGGCTTCTACATACCAGTCGGCTATGCTGCTTAGATTTGTCACTATAATGTCAGATATCCTAGGTGGTGGGTGGTTGAAAATAGTGACATGCAGGGGCACCATCACCCAGTTGAAGATTTCATACACGAAATTTGCCACTTTGTTTTCCCACAATTTCGCATGATAAACGTAGATAGGCTTGTCTTCTGTTGGGGTCCAACTCCAGCTCATTAAGGAAAATGTTGTTAAAAAACACACGACATCCATAATGTATGCAGACATGAAAAACGAAGACACCTTTCTGCTCTCTTTTTGCGCCGGATACTCTGTGACCTGACTGGTCAAGCTATCGGACAACATTTTCACCCAGTCGAAAGAACTGCCTTTGGCGACCTGAAACATTAGAGGCACCCACGGAAGAAAAAAATGTGATGTGTCCTCTCTCCCATATAACATACATGTCATCATGGCTACATATTTGTACTGTGGTTCTAAGGAAGCAATTGAATATATGTCGTGGCTATCAGCCCTAAACTTCGCGGTGTGCAAAACCCAATCTCTTATTAAACTGGACATGGTTTTATCATACTGTACGCATTCCTTCTACTTGAGCTCATCCAAGAATTATGTGCCATCTGTGTAGTTGGACGTTGTGGGCAGCTTATACATGGCTTGTAGATGTTCCAACCTGAAAGTCCCGATGGTGACTTTCTACTCATTCATGATGGTCCTGGTCGGTATGTCTACATGGTCTAATGCCCATCGGACCATGTCATAATATGGAAGCAATCGTAGCCTGGCTGCTACTTTTTGCATTCTGGATTGGATGACGATCTTATACTTGGTGGTTATATCATCTTTTTCATTGTCGCTGGAATCATTGGAATAATCCACCAATTCAGCTTGCAGAACATCGGAAATGAAAGACCAATTTGGGAACGAGTCGATACTTTGAGGCGAAGTATCAGCAATGTTGTCCGAGCCTTGTCCTGAAACCTCAACACTGAATTTGGATTCTTTTCGCGGAGCCATGGCTAGAGATTGTGCTTTAGCTCTTCTGCGATAGAAATATGTATACATATAGAAGTCAGCTTGCTCAGAGATAATGTGCTCTGCGTAATGTAGAAATGAATTTGTTAAAATCCATAACAACTCTTATATATATTCAAAAACTCGGTACCTTTTAGAACAGGTCTGTCAAATCATGTTTTAGAAATAAATTTTTCCATAAAAATCTGATCCTTATTCATCGATTTTCCCTATTTCCTCATTAATGTCATAAATTTTGGCGGTTTGAAAAGTCAGTTGGCGTCTGGAAGGAATAAGGCTACCTCGTAAATCGTGGAAGCATCGAAACACGGGATATGTATTATTTTAGCTTAATTAATCCGGCCTTACCAACGTTACTTAGTCTTTCGCCACTCGTTGTATCAGGAATTTTTCTTTAACGCTTTGAACCTCTAACACTGTACATTGCAATGATTGATTTTGGTTAATAAAAACGTAATCGTGATTAGGGGCTTAATTAATTACGTAATTATTATATTCACCATATCGCGACTCAGAGCTTCGAAAATAAGTTTCTGGGAGGTTTGCATGCCGAGCTGCAAAACCGCGAGATCACGATAATACGACTTAATAAAAAGGGGAAGGTAAACTCGGATTTAGTGATTAATTAATTACATTTATATCCTTATCATGATCTCGCGAATCGGGGCTTAGACGGTGTAAATTTTAAGAAAGAAAACGTCGAGTGGTGAATTGCCAACAGAAAGTTACCATGGTTTAGATTTTACGTTTAACCTTGACCTGGGTTACTAAAATAAGGACTTCGCTTTCTCGGATATCGGGGCTACGATAATAAACTTTTGGATTTGGTGAACGCCGAGGTGCGAAAACCCGATGACGTTTAGTCATGGTTTAGGAAAAATTTACTCCTGTTACTGCCCTGAGTGAAAAATTAAAACGATTTCGATGTTTCGTTGCTCGGGATGTGTGAACTACATGATTTATAGCATCCGACCTATGAGATCCTGAGGTAGAACAAAAAGAAGAAACATTTTTACCAAAGGTAGGACTTGCCTCGAAAGTGCAATAATCATCGTTGTTTGCATGATAAAGCTTCAGAGATTTTGAAACCACAGATGAAAAATACGAAAACCATCTTTCGATTTCGGGCATTTAAAAAGAAATTTGTGACGGGCTAGAAAAACAAAGGCTGCTCCAACACCAAGGATGACCAAGTTCAATGTTCTCCTCATGATTTTTGGTCATACTTTGAGGATTTTGATGAGTATTCTTTTGAGCACTTGGATTTATTCAATGAATAATATTCTCAACCTTTGTTGTGCTCAAATTTTAATAAAGGTGAGGACGTTTCTTTCCTGAAGCAGGATACTTGTGAAAAGGTTGTCTAACTCCGTCTGATTGCTTTACCTCATTATGTCACTAATGATGCAGTTGGGGAACATGTCTCTTGTTTCAAGTTTTCTTTAGTGAAAAAAATTATGTTAGAATTTTAAGGGGAGGTTGAATGCCTTAAGAAGTTTATTCTCTCAATATTTCATCTTTCCCTTGACAAGTTGTTAGTTTCCCTCTAATTTCTTATTAATCCCTTCCTGGACCCCATGGAGTGATGACGTTAAAGGTAGTCAACCCTCAGACTCTTTGAGCTAGTCCTTTGAGACCTTGACCTCTCACGATCTTTTTCTTAGATGGATTGATCACTTTTATGGAAGGGTGACTTGGCATGATTTTTTCCCTCCCTCCCACCTCCATGAGCTAGACTTTACGACTTTCTATGATATAATTCATGCTCTAACTCATATTTATTTTGTTCTTAACTTGTCATTGTTTTGGTTTATGATGAATCACATAGGCAAGTGTTATGATACATTGCTTGTGTGGTTGTACTGGTTGTATTCTTATACCTAGAATTTGACAGGTAAGTATAGGTGAGGTAGGGTAGGTAGGCATCTACATTCATTGTATATATAATTTAATTTTATATTAGCATAGTTGTAGTTGCACTTTTCATATTTTTTTACTCACTTTTATATATGTATTTTCATGATTAGGTTTTAGATTAGATAGTTGAATTTCATTTTAAAGTTTTTCATCATGTATGAAAAAGGGGTGATAGCACCACCCTAGGTATTACTAACATATTATGTTGAGTCTTAGAAGGAATAGGTCACACCAGAGATTCTAACGTTCTCATTCTCTCTATGGTCAACACATGTCCCTGAGTTGAAGCTAGATGTTACCCCCAAACCTAGGTATAACTAAGAAGATCATTTCTCGAGGCCCACATGTCCTAGACATGGAGTGTCAAGAGCCAGAAAACTTGAGAATAGCGTCAAAGGGCCCCCTTCTTCCACAACAGAGTCCACATACCATCAAAAGTAGTATCCATCACTCCTACTCATCTTGAAATGGAAATTAGACTTGTTCCATTAGGTAATAACTCAAGGTATTATGGTATGTATCACTCAAATTTTTAAAACATTTAAACATGTTGCAATAAATCTATCTAGATTTCATAAAATTTTCTTGACTTTATGTTCTTTTCCTTTTTCAAACCCGGGAGAGTGAAATGGTTCCCTAGTAAGTTGGTTTCCCTTTAGGATAGGTTGTTTCGATCTCTGAAGACTCATGGATCGTTCCCTCCATACTTACCATTTTCAATATTTATCCCCTCCATATATCCACATTTTGGGGCATTGGGGAAGGATCCACTTGGAAAGGTTTGTACCTTATCTCATCGGAAGAAGGGGCTAAAGGCCCAGGGGGAAATGTATCTTGAAAATTTTAAAAGTTGAATTTAAACCTTCGAGATGATTCACCCAAGGATTCCCAAGAAAGCAATGAAATGCTTCTCAGCAAGAAAATGGGACCCACATATGAATACAACACTCAAGGAATTTTTTGGTAGATAGAAGGTTTCATCATGAGTCATCCTATCATGAACATGAACATGTAGCGGTATGAAACTACCACCCAATTGGTCTCCAAGCCACAATAGTATCTCTTAGTTGCATTGCCAAGAGAAAGGGGGTCTCATCACAAACCAACCTTCTCATTTCCATGAAATGTTCATGGGTGAAACTGCCACTAGATGGTCACCAAGCGAAAGCGGTGGTGTTCAACTCTTTCCTTGCAGTATGAATAAAGAAAGATAAAATAAGAAAGTATAGATAAAAACAATAAATGTAAAACAATGGGCTTGGAAACATTTCCATCCATGTCAAGGTGAGGCTCACCCTCAGAAAAGGAAATCAGAGGTGAGTATTACATTTCCTTACTATCACATCCACCCCATTCCTAAAGATTTTCCCCTCACCACCTCATACGATTGCATGATTTGGATCAAGCTCCATTGGGGAAACAACCTTCACTTAAGGGATACTGTCCCAATAGGACACCCTGAGACCATTCCAAACCCTAAACTTGTCAAGATGCATACATTTTTGAGCATTTGTTTTGGTTTATTGGGGTTTAATGCACATGTTTGGGCATTTTAATTATTATATGTGATTTATATATTATGATGTCTATGACATATGGACCCCTATTGGGCATACTTTTTTTATTTACAAGACCTTTTCCGGTGAATAGGCACATGGAGAGATGTCTAGCTCAGACCTTCATGATGGCTGAAAGCCCATTTGATGGATGTTTGGAGGAACTTTGGTGGACATAGACCGAGGGGGATGTGCATTTACAATATAAACAATGACCTTTGGAGGCCTTCGATGTCACCCATGTATCCCTGGACATTTCTACATGCAACAGTTGTTACATTAGGGGTAATCCTAAGGTTATTAGAATGTGTGGGTAGGGTTTTGGCCTTTTCAGGCCTAATGTTTCACTCCCTCATCCCATCATTCCATTAAATAGGTACAACTCCACCCTACAATTTCATAATGTCAACCCTAGGAGGGTCTTTACATGCAAATTTATTTTATTTTGTCCAAAATTTAATTTTGTAGGAATCTGGCCAAGTTGACTTGTCTTTTTTGACCTAAAACTTAATTAAGGTCAACTTTTTGTATAAATAAACAAAAAGTGATATTAATTTTGATCATAACTCATCAAACGAAAGTGGTGGATTGAAATTTTGACCCTCTTTAAGGGTTATTGGCTTAAATAACTGGTGTGCATCCCTTGGCAAAGCTTTATGGTGGTGTATTTTTGCATTTTCCATGGTGAAATGGTCTTCAACTAGGGTTTAACTTGATTATTGTTGGTGAAGTAAGTATAAAATATTCATTTTCATTCATGTAATGGATGTTTGTGATAAAATTTACTTGTTTCATGTCTAATATTATGAAATTTCTTGTTGAAACGCTAGGGGAAAAAAAACAAATGCTTCTTTCTCCCTATAATTCTTCTACTAGCTTGATCTTTCCAATTATACATTTTTGAGTGGCTATTAGAGCCCTAAAGTGATATCTCTCTAGTAACCTCACTCTAATCACCAATTACTTTTATTTCAAAAAATCTAAGGAGGGAAGGTATGCTATGGCCTAGAAGTGCCTACTCTCTAGCAAAACATCCCTTAAAGATTTTTATGCTTGAGTCCTTTAAGTGCCAACACATCTTGCATATACCTCCTCCATTATATAATCATTATCGTTATTTTATTTAGCAAGTGATATTGTTACTATTATTGGCTCCATAAAACCCTAAAAGGCATTGATTTCTATACTCTTGTGGATGAATCAGATCAACACAAACTTTCAAACTGTCCTCTTGAAACTCTCACTAACACTAACATCCATATTTTTACTACTATAATCACTACTACAACCTTTATTTTTCATTCCTAACAAACATACTAACCTAAAAAACTACTGAGCAATTTGCGCTAGCCTAGGTACTGCCACCCAAGGCATTAATCTTCCCTTTGCTATCATTCCAAGTCTAGAATTATGAAGGTTGTTGAAGGTTGTTGGTGTTGTTGTTGTAACTATTGTTACAACTATCATTATAGGCACTTAACAACCCTTAAACTGTCCATACAACCACCCAACACGTGTACTAGGAAAACTACTATCATTATATGCTAAACTATTTATTTAATTTCCCAATTTAAGTACTTTCTGAAATGGTCTTGTTGTTGTCATCATCAACTAGTTTATTGTTGTTACAAGTGTTTTGACAACCCATTGAAGTTGCTTGTAGACTTGTTTTAAATATTTAAATTGTAAGTGACAAAGTGCTATGAATTTGCAAAAGTCTTTATATCATTCTTTTTCATTATAACTTGCAATTTGCAGACATATTGTTGCTTCTATATATTTATCTTTTCATGCATAAGAGTGTTTTGGTAGCATATCTTCTATGTTGAAGTCATTAATTTGAAACATTTATATCATTGTTTATTTCAAATGTTTTTTGTTTCATTATTAAGGGGATGATATCATTCACCTTGAATTTCTTTTGAAGCCCAAAGAATACCAAGTGACTTCTTCCTTTTGAGTGACCTAAAGAGAGGGATGGGTTTTACCTTTGTCTTATCTCCCTTCATCAACCATCTAGATCTTGGGACATCTCCCTTGGAGTGAGTTTCTTCTCCTCCTAAATAGAAAGAGGTATCCTATTAGGGTGAAAGTGATAGGACTACCTCCATGTTACATCAATGTAGGCCTACTTTTCTTTAGGCTTTGGGAAAGTATAGATTGTGTGATAACATTTTTGGTGCTATTGTCGGGGAACACTAAATCAATATTCATCAAGGAAACATTTTTGGTAAGTCTTTTACTCAAATCCTTCACTTCCCAAAGCTTACCTGGTGACTCCAATAAGGGTGATTCCATCACTCCCTTTGATAATCCTTAATAGTTTATCTGGTGATTCCACTGACTTACTCTCTACTTCGTGATACTTTCAAGACATGGGATCATGGTGCCTTGGGAACAAGTGTATCCTACTATTGATTTTGAAAGTTTTCAAGGATACATGCATTGTTTTGATATAAAATGGTTAAACAACTATCCAATATTAGGAGGCCTCCCAATTACTCACATTGTATAATTCTTGAAGTATATAAGTGAGATAGAATTTGAAGGGGAGGATGTTCTAGTAAAATTGTTCATACTTTCCCTATTGTATTTTTTGCAAGATTAGATTAAGGTTTTTTGCGAAGATAAGGGTATATCATCTTTCATAGACCTCATCAATAGGTTTACTGAGTTTGTGAAACCACAATTACGAACATATGAATATTCCCTTCAAAATCTCGCAATATCCCTAGAGGACGAAGGATTCACCACTGAGATTGTAGAAGATCTTAGGGATGTGTACCATACTCAATACCAAGAAACATTTGATATAGAAGGAGAGATTTATGAATAAGTTTGTCAACCCCTTGAAGACGAGAAAGATTTTTCCCATCATTTAACATACTGAAGTAAAGACTTGACTAAAGAAGTGATTTATGAGGATGAAGCACTAGAATCCGCTCCTCCATCCAATGAAGCTCTCCAATATCCTATCTCTCCTACACAAGAAGAAGATAATGAGGTAAATCATTTTCCTTTCCATGATTTTGATGACACTTTGTTCTATGATTCAAAAGGTGAAGAAGTAAAGGAACCCTTGGAAGAGTTAGGTCCTTCATTTTCTGATGAAGGTGAAAATATGATTAAAGAGATGATTCTTAGGGATCATATGTTGGATGCTCTTCCGTTTGATGAAATCATCCAAGTCTTTGATGCTCCTACAAAGAAGGAAGTGAACATGGTAAGTGTTGATACTAAGAGGGGGGTGAATCAGTATCAAGTACAATTTAAAACCTTTTTCAACTCATACTTAAACCATTCAATTATATCCAATGAGAAATGAACAATAGTATAAGAGTTACACCAATACACTACAATAAACCATGCACAATATTTGGGAAATAATCAATAGTTATTGTTCAAGGGACGTAATGACTTCCAAAGGTAGCTACAACTTCCAAATGTAAAGGGAGGGAAAAATCTCCAAGAGGAAGATAAAATAATCCAATATCAAGAGAGATTTGAACTCTCCATCCTTTCCCCTTCCTTCCACCCAATAATATATGAGAGATAATAAAACTTCACATTAAATTATCACCATCAACCAACCATCACATAGAACTTGATAATGCTTCCTGAGACTTCTTCAATTTCTATAATTATTTAATTCTTGGAATAATTTGATCTTGTATATAATATTATTCAATTTATTCTCTGAAACTTATCCAAGTTTCACTCCTTCAATCCCCCCCCAAAATAATTTATATAGAGAGAATGGTAGACCTTGTTCAATTCTGGTTTATTCAAGAGACTGAACTTGTACAGAATTCCCCACACTCAATATTTAACATACGATTCTGAAACTTGTACACAGGAAACTATAGTCCGTAATCGTTCCAATGAAATTTGTCCCACGTCATTTGGATTCTCTATGAAGAGGTTATTACTGTTTTACCCAGAACACCTGTTTATTGACTAGCTTTAGGACTAGTCACAAGCCCTATCTTCAACAAAGTGTATCTCCATAATTATAGTGAATAAAGAGATTAATTTTTTACCAGAGGTACCTTGATATGTCTTATTAATTCCATAGCAATTTCACGATATGAATCATTCTATAAAAAGAGTTATAGAAAAAGTGGTAAGATGACGTAAAAATAACATACCTTAGAACACATCACCAAAAGACTTCATCCTCCCTTGAAATTCGGCCTTCTTTACTTCTGATTTCCTCTTAAATTCGACTTGTGTATAAAATGAATGTATAATGATATTTATTTATACCATTTATTTCACTTCCTTTTGACATTAGGGATGACGTGACACTTTCTTATTTTGTAATTCTTTTATTTAATTATCTTTAGGGCCTACATGTACTTCCTTCTTCAATTCGCTTTGTCATCTTCAAAAATTCATTTCTCCTCAACCATGAGGATCCACGTGACATGCCACATACCATTGGAAACAACATGATGTATA
>SNQJ01S0012346.1:66087-78432 GCA_010110895.2 Picea sitchensis | reverse complement strand
GCATGTGCATTTTCCTTCATGTCCAAATACCTTCATCAATCTTGCGGTCCAAAACCCATGACTAGGGTTGACATCAATGACAACAACCAATCTTCCAAAACAAGGGTAGGCCTGACAACTGCCTGGTTATTTTCTTTCCTAGTTTGTACTTGCGACATTTTTGTCACCTGTGTAAATTTATCATACAAACATAGTTACTTCACCTTCGATATTCATTATAAATAACAATGATTTCATAATTTGAAAAATGCATACCTGCTAGTCCAAAATTTACAACTCAGCGTGAAAATTATTTGGCTTCTAACAACAACAACATTTATGTGTTAGTGTTTTTACAGACAAAGTGAGGCCAATTATGTCTTAACAAGGTTATAATTTTTTACCATTTTCCCAAAACCCTGTACAATTCGTCATTAAATCTCAAAGGAAGTCCAGTGTTTATTACCATTGGCATATAACAGAAGGGATAGATTAAGGAGGTAAAGGGTTTTGTGATTATATCGCCATTAGGGTTTGTAAAAGAAACCGCTTTGTAGATATAGATTATAAGGAGATCTTCTGACGATGATGTATTCTAGATTAATATTTATTCTTGAAAAGTGTGCCAAGGGGAGGGAATATGGGTGATGAGTTTAAAATGTTTTATGTTTCCATTACTTATGCAATCAATGGTAAATCTTTCCCCTTTATTTTCATGGAATTAGATTCGAGAAGGATTTAATGTTATGAGGTTTTAAATGAAATTTTAGCTTTAAAATCCATGGTGTTGTCATCGGGGGATTGATTAATCTGGACCGTCAGATCACGCTAGGGACAGATCGTCAACAATTTTCCTCAAGAGATATCATCGTCGATGATCCCTTATAAGGATAAGGGAACAACTCCATGATGTTTCCCAATGACGAAAAGGTTTCTCTAATGAGGACAGGCCAATAAAATAATGCCACGTGGAAATATGAGGTTCAATGGAAGTCCTATTAAATTATAATGGGACACAGGGTAATGTTGGGGCCCACCTCCTATGTTGTAAAGCATTTTATCCCATGTGAATTATAAGGCCAATACCCATTTGACACTTGTGTATCGGTAAGGTTTGTCGCAACAAGGATATCGTCGTCGGCATTGCAAGATGATTCATGATGCATGAACCCTTATTGTATTTTACCGATTATGATGTTATAGAAGTGTTGTCATCATATGATATATTAATTAGGATGATTGAATCGTATCGGAGTTATATCTTCAATGATTTTTTTTAAGTCATATCATTGTCAGGGTTGAGTTGGAGAGTAAGAAACACACCTATGGTGTCTCCCAACGACGAAATGGGTTTCATTGAAAAGGCTAAGCTAGTGAGGCGTTGTCATGTATGCACATGATAATCCATGGTAGTTTTATAAAGATTATATATTAATGCAAAGGAGGGGTTGGGGCCCAACTAGTAAGGTAGCAAGGTATTTCATCCTGTGTAAATTCGAGGACCAATCCAATTTGGACACTTGCACAATGACATGGCTTATTGAGGCAAGAATATCATCGTTGGATATAAGGGATAACTCACGAAGGACATGTCTCCATAGTGATTCATCGACGATGATGTTATGAAGTCATCGTCATTGGAGCGATCATATATATGAGGTAGTGTTGTGTTGGAAGAAAAAGGTCAATGATATATGATCGAGGTCACGTGCATTAGGATTTGGGGCTTATCATTGCAGATTCCTTTATTCTAGAAAAGGTTTAAGTCTTGTGAGGACATAAGAAAAGAGCCTAGACAATGTGTTCTTTCACTTTCAACAAACTTTTCCCCAATTCGACTTTGGATACTGTGTACAAATATTAATCCCATAAGTGACTAACTATTAGGGTAAGTAAATAGTGGTACCTTGCAAAATTTTGGTAGGAGGGATACCCACTAACACTCAAGAGTTTTAGTGGGTTGTTGTGTGTCTCACAACACCTTAGATACATATAAGCTCAATTTCCTTTCTTCTTAGGAAAGTCTCATGAAAAGATATTGAAAATTCAGGTCCACTGTTCCCAATGATTGTAACCATTGGACCCCTAATAAAACATCAACACCACCTATTTGGATGGCTATCGTGGGACTATCCAATAAATACTCCCCCGTATTGAGCTTAATACTATGGCATTTCCCAAAAAAAATTATGGTACCTCCATCTGCAATCATTACTTGAAAATTTGGTGTTAGAAATACAAAGCAATTGAGATATTTTTCTAATTTGTAATTGATGAAGTTACGAGTACTACCAAAATCAATCAACATTGTTACCTTTTTCTTTTTTATGTATCCTTGTATCTTGAGGGTTTGTGGAGTACTGATCCTAGCCAATGCATGACAAGATATCATTGGAGTAGTCTCTTATAGATCTAGATCTTGTGATGGTTCCAATTCTTGATTTTCTTCCTCTTCATAGTTTATGTAGAATGATTTCTTCTCACCAGTTTATGCCCCTTATTGTACTTTCTATCACAATTGAAAAATAGTCCCTTTGCTCTTCTTTCATTCATTTTCTAAGGTGTCAACCTTGTCAGTTGAGTGAGTTTAGGAGCGGGAACATGGCGTTCTCTATATTTGTTAGTGGTTTCCCTTCTAGTAGCCATATTTTTATTTTCCACTTTCCTTGCCATACCAAAAGCTTGCTCTAGGGATTTAGGTTCGAAGAGACACACCTCATGTTGAATGTTCTCCTTTAAAGTGCTCATAAAGAGATCTAACAAATTATCCTTAGGAATGTTCTTTACCCCGAGAATAAGATTTTGGAATTGTTGAATGTACTTTGTAATTGGACCTTTTTTCAAAAGATTTATCAATTGACTAAAGAATGTATTGCTCTTAATATCCCCATAATGTGATATCAATTCATCCATAATAATGGACCAAGAGATAATATAATTATTTTTTCTTTCACAAAGCCATTGATACCAAACAAATTGATCATTTTCTAAATACTAGAATGCAATAGGTACCTTTTGTAATCTTGGCACTTGGTGTAGATCAAAGAATTGCTCCATCTTGAATATCCATGTTATAGGATATTTACCATCAAACTGTCTCATATCGATCTTTGGAATGAAGTAGTTTATTGGTGCCACATTGAATCCTCGATGATGTGGATCTTAAAGTGATGAATAATCATGATTATGGGACTCAATAGTTATTTCCTCTACATTTTCATATTTTCCTTTCATTTTGAGATATCTCCTTTAGGGCGTCTCTCATATAGGGTATGTAAGAGCATAGCATACATGGGATTTTTCAATTCTTCCATCTTATTTTCCATATGTTCCAATTTTTCATTCATCTTTCTTTCCATTTGATACTAATTTCCATTCATCTTGTTTTCCATATCTGCACTATTTTCATTCATCTTGTTTTACACATGTGCATTATTTTCATTCGTCTTCTTTTCCACCTTTTCAATCTGGTGAAGAATTTTTTATTTTTCTTCTTGATTCATGGTTGATATATCTGGAGGTTTAGTTGGTGAAATAACTTCTGGAGGAACCTTTCGAGCCAATTGATAAAATTATAATTCTCATCTTTTTCCTCTTTATCACAAATTGTGAATCATCAAAAATAGATCTTCCAATCAAAAGTTATGGCAATTGTAAGTTACATACCTTTCAAACCCTTAATTTGGAGTATGTCTAGATGGTTGACCTTTGTCATGATATATATTTGAACTTTGAACCCTTCTGAGTCTGAAAATTTGACTTGTAGTACTCTGATATGACTTCTTAAACTCCTGAAAATTTCACAGTCTGAACCTTCACTGACAAAAAGTTATAGTACAAATACCAAAATGACTTGTTTAAGACTAATTTTAGGATTATTTAAACCCCCCCACTTCCACAAGATATAATGATTCAAATTATAAAAAAATTCCAAAGGTAATCCACTATGTCTCCTCATGATTATGAAAATTTTAGATTCTAAAACTTCATCGAAATGTTTTTNTGAATGTATAATGATATTTATTTATACCATTTATTTCACTTCCTTTTGACATCATGGCTGACCTAACACTTTCTTATTTTGTAATTCTTTTCTTTAATTATCTTCAGGGCCTACATGTACTTCCTTCTTCAATTCACTTTGTCATCTTCAAAAATTCATTTCTCCTCAACCATGAGGATCCATGTGACATGCCACACACCATAGGAAACAACATGATGTATACTACACATCAATGGGTCTTGTATGTACATGTGCATTTTGCTTCATTTCCAAATACCTTCATCAATCTTGCGGTCCAAAACCCATGACTAGGGTTGACATCAATGACAACAACCAATCTTCCAACAACAAGTTATTTCCGTTTCCAACATTTTGATGATGCTTTATTTTATTATTTGGAAAGTGAAGAAGTACTATAGGATCCCTTTATTGCATTAAATACTTCATGTTATGATAAAGGTAGTGACATGGTTGATAATATTGATGAGTTCATAGATTTTGGAAGACATAAGTGGGATGTGATTGGTTTTGATGATGATCTCATTTATGATATGGAAGGATATCTTTGAAGGTTTCCTTTACAACAATCATATGATGTTGCTAATAATTTTGACGTTTGGCAACAAGATGATGATATAATTACAAAATTTTTCTAGGCACCCAAGGATGACCTGATGCAATGTTCTCCTAATTATTTTCGATCATAACTTGAGGAATTGGATGAGCATTATTTTGAACACTTGGATTTATTATATGAATAATATTATCAACCTTGATTGTGCTCAAATTTTGATAAAGGTGAGGACGTTGCTTTCCTAAACCGGGATACTTGTGAAAAGGTTTTCCATCTCCCTCTCATTGATTTATCTTGTTATGTCAATAAGGATGCAGTTGGGGAACATGTCTCTTGTTTCTAGTTTTCTTTAGGGAAAAATGTTTCGGTATAATTTAAGGGGAGGTTGAATTCCTTAAGAAGTTTATTATCTCAATCTTTCATATTTCCCCTAAGAAGATGTCAGTTTCCCTCTAAGTTCTTCTTAATACCTTTTGAGATCCCATGGAGTAATGACATCCAAAGTAGTCAACCCTCAAAATCTTTGATCCAACCCTTTGAGTCCTTGACCTCTCATGATCCTTTGCTGAGATGGATTGATCACTTTTATGTAACGGTGACTTGGCATGATTTTTTTCCTCCCTCCCACCTCCATGAGGTATACCTTACGAATTCATATGATATAATGCATTCTCTAAATCATGTTTATTTTGTGCTTAACTTGTCATTGTTTTGGTTTATGATGAAGCACACAAGAAGGTGTTATGATACATTTCTAGTGTGGTTGTATTGGTTGTATGATTATGCCTATCATTTGACAGGTAAGTACAGGTGAGGTAGGGTAGGTAGGAATTTTCATTAATTGTATATATTGTTGCATTCTATATTAGCATAGTTGTAGTTGCACTTTTCATATTATTCTCCTCACTTATATATATGTATTCTCATGATTATGTTTTAGATTAGATATTTGATTTCATTTTAAATTTTTTCATCGTGTATGAAAAATGGGTGATAGCGCCACCCCAAGTATTACTAACATAATATGTTGAGTCTTAGAAGGAACATGGCACACCAGAGATGTTGAGGTTCTCATGTGCTCTACAGTCAACACATGTCCTTGAGTTGGAGCCATATGTTACCCCCAAACCTAGGGGTAACTAAGGAGATAATGTCTTGAGGCCCACATGTCTTAGACATGGAGTGTCGAGAGCCAGACAAATTGAGCATAGCCCTGAAGGTCCCCTTTTTTCTGTAGCATAGCCCACATACCATCAACAATAGTATCTATCACACTGGCCTAGTCCTGAAATGGAAATGAGTCTTGCTCCATGAGGTAATAAGTTTGAGTATCATGGTATGCATCACTCTGATTTTTAAAACATTTAAAGATGTTGCATTGAATCTTTTCGGATTTCATAATGTTTTCAAAACATTTAAACATGTTGCATTGAATCTTTCCGTATTTCATAATGTTTTCTTAACCTTATGCTCTTTTCCTTGTTCAAACCTAGGAGGGTCACATGGTTCCCTAGTAAGTTGGTTTCCATTTAGGATAGGTTGTTACCTAGTGGATCTTTGAAGACTCGTCTCCTTTTCCCTCCATACCTAGCATTTTCCATCTTTATCCCCTCCATCTATCCACATTTTCGAGCATTGGGGAAGGCTCCACTTGGAAACGGTTGTACCTTACCTCATGGGAAGAAAGGGGATAAAGGCCTAGGGGGAAATGTAGCAAGAAAACATTAAGATCCACATTTAAACATTCAAGATGCTTCACTGAGGGATCCCCAAGAAATAACTAAAATGCTTCCCAGCAAGAAAAGGGGACCCACATATGAATAAAACACTCAAGGCATTTTTTGGTGGATAGGAGGTCTCATCATGAGTCATCCTATCATGACCATGAAAATGTAGTGGCATGACACTACCACCCAATTGGTCACCAAGCCAGGGTAGTGACTCTTTTTTTCATGCCCAAGAGAAAGGGGTTCTAATCACAAGCCAACCTTCTCAATTTTGTGAAATGTTTGTGGGTGACACTTCCACCAGCTGGTCACCAACCCAGGGCGCTGACCATCAACTCTTTCCTTGCAGCATGACGAATGAAAGCTAAACGAAGAAAAAAAAGATAAAAATAATAAATGGAAATCAAGGATATTGGAAACATTTTCATCTGTGGCAAGGTGAAACTCACCCTCAACAAAGGCACCCATAGGTGAGTGTTAAATTTCTCTGCTATCACATGCACCCCATGCCCAAAGGTTTTCCCCTCGCCACTTAATACTCTTGCATGATTTGGATCAATATCCAGTGGGGAAATTACCTTGAATTAAGGGAGATTGGCCCAATAGAACAACCCAATACCATTCCAAAACCTATACTTGTCAAGTTTCATAATATTTTGAGCATTTTTTTGGTTTAGGGGGGTCTAATGCAGATGCTTCAGTGTTTTAACTATTAGATGTAATTTGCGCATTATGATTCCTATGACTTATGGACCCTTAGAGTGAATACTTTTTGTCTTTCCAGAACCTTTCCTGGTGAACAGGTACATGTAGCGATGACTATCTCATACCTTCATGAGGGCCCAAAGTCCATTTGATGGATGTTGAGATCCCATCCAGTGGGCAAGATGAATATGGAGGGGTTATTCCAAGAAGAATAAGGAAGTTTTCTTTAGAGGAACTTTGGTTGACCTAGAACCACGTGGTTGTGACTTTCCCACCTGAACACTAGACTTTGCAGGCCTTGGACATCAACCATACAGCCTTGGATCTTTCTACATGTAGTGGTTTCTACCTTGGGGGTAATCCTAAGGTTATTGGCACATGTGGGTAGGGTTTTATCCTTTGGAGACCCATCATTTAACTACTAGATCCAAATGTTCCATGACAGAGGTCCAACGTCACCCTAAAAGGGAATGATGTCACCCTTAGGAGGGACTTTACATGCAAATTTATTTTATTTTTTCCAAAATTTAATTTTGTAAGAAACTCACTAGGTCGACCTATCCTTTCTGACCTAAAACTTAATTAAGGTCAACTTTTTGTATAAATAAACAAAAAATGACATTCATTTGGATCATAACTCACCACACACAAGTGGTGGACTGAAATTTCCATCCTCTTTAAGGGTTATTGGCTGAAATAACTAGTGCACATCTCTTGGGGAAGATTTATGGTTGTGTATTTTGGCATTTTCCATCGTGGAATAGCCTTCAAATAGGGTTTGACTTGATTATTATTGGTGAATTAAGTTGAAAATATTCATTTTCATTCATGTAATGTATGTTTGTGGTAAAATTTACTTGTTTAATGTATAAGATTATGAGATTGCTTGTTTAAACCCTAGGGGAGAAACAACAAATGCTTCTTTCTCCCTATAACTATTCTACTAGATTGATCTTGCCAATTATACATTTTTGAGTGATTATTAGAGACCTAAAGTGATATCTCTGTAGTAACCTCACTCTAATTACCAATTACTTTTCTTTCAAAAAATCTAAGGAAGGAAGGAAGGTACATTAGGGCCTAGAAGTGCCTACTCTCTAGAAAAACCTCCCTTAAATATTTACATACTTGAGGCCTTGAAGTTCCAACACTTATTTTATATACCTCTTCCCTTAGATAATAATTCTCATTATTTCATTTCCCAAGTGATATTGTTACTATTATTGACTCCATAAAACCCTAAAATGCAGTGATTTATATACTCTTGTGGACGAATGAGATCAACACAAAATTTCAAACTATCTTCTTGAAACTCTAAATAACACTAAAAAATGTACTGGTGCTACCATAATCACTTCTACAGCCTTTATTTTCCATCCCTAACAAGCATATTAACCTGAAAAACTACCCAAAAATTTGCGTTAGCCTAGGTACTACCACCCAAAGCACTAACCTTCTCTTTCCTATCATTCCATGTGAAAAATTCTTAAGGTTGTTGAGGGTTTTTTTTTTATGTAACTATTATTAAAACCATCATTTCAGCCCCTTAACATCCCTTAAAATTCCCATAAAACAACCCAACACTTGTACTAGGAAAACTACTATCATTATATGTTGTGGTCATCATCACCTACTTTACTGTTGTTACAAGTTTTTTGACAATAGGTATTGAAGTCGCTTGTAGACTTGTTTTAAATATTGAAATTGTAAGTGACAAAGTGCTATCAAATTGAAAAAGTCTTTATATCATTCTTGTCATTATAACTTGTAATTTTCAGACATATTGTTGTTGCTATACATTTATCTTTTCATGCATAAGAGTGTTTTGGTAGCATATTTTCGATGTTGAAGTCATAAATTTGAAACATTGATATCATTGGTTGTTGCTAACGTTTTTTGTTTCATTGGTAAGGGGAAGGTATAATTCTCCTTGAATTTCTCTTTAATCCAAAATAATACTATGTGACTTCTTCCTTTTGAGTGACCTAGAGAGAGGGGTGGGTTTTATCTTTTCCTTATCTCCCTTCATCAACCAACTAAATCTTGGGACATATCCCTTGGAGTGAGTTTCTTCTCCTCCTAAATATAAATAGGTATCCTATTGGGATGACAGTGATAGGAATACCTCCATGTTATGTTAATCTAGTCCTACTTTCCTTTAGGCTTTGGGAATGTATAGATTGTGTGATAACACGAATCACTGTTTTTGTTGGTAAGGCTCCCTACAATTGGTCCAAGATATAATAGTATTGAACTTAAATCTATGTAGCATCACATTTTCCCATTATTTTATTCTCACATTAAAAACATAAATCATTAAAATTGCATAGAAGAAACCAATTCATAAAACTTGCATATAAGTAGTATATGTTATATCATTATAAAAATATCTTTCTCAATTAGTCAATGATTGCAAATAAGGTGGATAAATTCAACATAGAAATGGCTTGTTCCATCAACATGGAAAGGGATCTTCATTATATTTTTTCAAAAAAAAATATTTCAAGAAAATTGAAAAATATCGACGCTTTTCTCTAGGTGGAACCCAATTCCTTCATGCAACATAATAACTATACCAAGTGTCCCAAAGAAAAGTACTATCTATGCCACATGGTAAATTGATGGTTATATCTCTCTCCCTACTACTAGGGATAAACTTGGAATGAATTCTCATCTGCTTGTATCTCCTCATGTTGGAATTAATGAATTCCCACTCAACATCTAGACAAGAACAAAGATTATGAAAGGTGGGAACATAGATCCATTCAAAAGATCCAATTCATTCAATTAACATTGGATATATTCACACACCGAGAGGAAAATTACACAACATTGTTGACTATAGTAGAATCACCAACACTAAGCTCATTTTTCAAAGATAACACTTGTTACATGACATCAACCTATGCGGGCTTTGTTTTTCTCTATAGAGTAAATCATTCATTGCTACAATTTTCATAAGGATTTTGAAATCAATTGGAAACCCATTGAAGAAACAAAAGGGAAGAAACATGACTCTATTTCCATTTTCTTTCCTCATCATATGAGATTTCATTATGGGCTTTCCTTACTATTAATGAACCAATGTAATAGAATGGAATTTAGGCATGCGTCACTCACCCAGGGCCTATGAAGGAAGGGGCATATCCCTTGTAAGTACCAAATTCCCTTGTTTTTTCACTTGGGTTTCTTTATCATTTGGTTTCATTAAAACCCATTAGTGGAATGAGTGTAACTATAGCCAATTTGTAGTCATGGCCTTGTCTTTTTATTTTGCTAAAAATGTAGTGGGTTTTCTTATTTTTGTCGAATATTCCTCCATCAGAGCAATATAGAGTCCATCTCATCTTGATGATCAATAATTAATAGCATACTGGGATTTGTACTTGTTCAGTACATTGTTTGGTATTTTCTTCTCCTAGGTGTTAGAATGATAAGAATAAGAATGTCTTCTAAATTTATCTTTGAACTAATGGATTTTCAATGCCGAAGATTTTAGTTTTGGGTTTTGTTTCATTTTTTTACATTTTACCATTCTGGCCTTATGTGAAACTGATAAAACCTAATTTATACCAACTAGTTGAGTGTGAAGTAAGCTTCAGGGATGACGATATTCCAAATCTATCTTATCTTCAAATGGTGGTGAAAGGAACTTTATGAATACAACTGCATGCTTCCCTCTTGTCATGGGCATGTTGTTATGAGGAAAATCACTCTATGGCATGGGGTAAACCAAAACAGAAGAAATCACTGCATAAATAAAATCTAATACCAAGTATGCTATATAAATGAAAATTCTAACAAGACAAGATAAAGAGCCTATCTCGCCTAGACGTTCGATGAAAACCACAGTTGAGAACATTAATCAAATCTTTATACATACAACTTGTCCTCAAAAACCAATATATGAAATCATATGGTGATAATATATAATGTTAGAACATACAATAACATAATCCATTAACATTCATAAAAAATATGCCTATGGAATAATAATTTGAATATTTGCAAGATATCAATTGGAAGAGAAAAGAGTATTTCTATTAAAAAAATATCAAGAAAAGTATATTAACTGAAACACTTACATGTCGACACGTCTCAGAATCGAGAAACTAAGACCCTTCCAGCTGGGCCTCCACCACTTCAATCCTCCACCAAAGGAAATCTCATATAAGAGATACAATGAGGTTCTCCATCAAAGAGGGAAGAGCTTGGGGGTTGAACAATGTGTTCAGACTATAAAGGACAAAGGGATGAAAACTTAATGTGAAATGAAAGTTTATCCAGATTATCGTTTCTTTCAAAAGTTGAATTCTCCCCTCTTCCACTATTTGGATATGGCCCAATTTATAGCCTTCAAATGGAGCTGAAGGGCCAAGTCCAAATGCTTCCAGTATATGGAATTTCAAGGATCATGGATCTCATGATGTGACATGGAAATTCGACACAATTTTTAATTTTGATCACCAAATGCGATGTTCATGGGTTGTAGTGGTGAAACCTGCATATATTCATGTTGTCTAACTTGTAGGGCACGTATGTGTGAAAAAATATGATTTTTTGGCTCTGGGAATTGCAAAAGGGGACTTCAATTTGACATAGGGAAATGGAAATCCCTTCTGATCAAGTTGCATAGGATGAGGAAAGACTTGCTATAAAATATGCCCCCTAATGTGTGAGGTTAAAGGAGTATCTGCGATGGACGAAATACATTATAATTCATAGGAGTGGAGTAATGGAGACTCAGCTGTAAGAACTAGTTTCTCATGAGAATATTATAATCCATAATGACTTTGTACACATGGATTCCAATTTGAATTACACTACATATCCATGTGGAAATATACCAAACATGTGGTCATGGCCATGAATAGGAAATACAAAGTGGACATGTGCCATAGGATATCATAGTCATGAACAAGGCCCAGTTGAAACCAGTCTCAAAATCGATATGAAGATATCTATATACAATGGAGTACAGTATGATCTCCCATGATTACTGAAGTCACATAGGTACTGGTCCAATGAATGATAGCAACAACTCAGGAAATTTTCTACTATAAATTGATGTCTTCAAGTCTTCTACACGATCTTCCAAAGGTGAAAGTCTACATCATGTGAATAGAGGAGTTGAGTTCAAACACAATTAGACTTTGATTGATTACTGGTCATTAAGTGTTGTAAGATTGGTTGTTGTCATTGATGTCAACCCTAGTCATGGGTTTTGGATCGCAAGATTGATAAAGGTATTTGGACATGAAGGACAATGCACATGCATATACAACACCCATGAATGGATAGTATACATCATGTTGTTTCCACTGGTATGTGGCACGTCACGTGGATCCTCATGGTTG
>SNQJ01S0012346.1:53228-66037 GCA_010110895.2 Picea sitchensis | reverse complement strand
TCAGAGTTTTATGATTTTGGAAGGAAAAGGGAAAGAGAACAACTTTTTATCTTAAGCATCAGAATATTCAAAATTGTGTGAGGCGAAAAAACAGGGGCGGCTCCAACAGCACTCATTCACAAGAAGATCATTACGATGAGGCTCTCAAGGCCTTTTTATAATAAACAGGAGTTTCAAAAACCCTAAACATCCCAAAACCTAACCCTAGGTGATGAAGCGCCAAAAATCATGTGGGTCCCGTTTGGGTAAGTCAGTACATCGACTTCCCGAGGTCGTAACTTTTGCATACGATCTCCATTTTAGGCGTATGATAGCCCATTGGAAAGATCTATCCAAGGACTACAATAGTTGCACAAAATTTGGTGATGAAATTTTATCATGAAATTTCAGGATGAAATTTTATCATGAAATTTCATACCCCAAAAAATGTCGTTTAGGGCCTCAAAATGGCTCCAGAAGTTCAGGACCTGAAAAAATACTATCAAAATTGCGAGAAAGTTGTTTTGAGCCAACTGGAAAAGGTTGGTGGCCACCGATATCCACCTGGATCATAGGGTAGGTAGTCATTTTCATTAATTGTATATATTGTTGCATTGTATATTAGCATAGTTGTAGTTGCACTTTTCATATTATTCTCCTCACTTGTATATATGTATTCTCATAATTATGTTTTAGATTAGATATTTGATTTCATTTTAAATTTTTTCATCATGTATGAAAAATGGGTGATAGAACCGGCCCAGGTATTACTAACATATTATGTTGAGTCTTAGAAGGAACATGGCACACCAGAGATGTTAAGGTTCTCATGTGCTCTAAAGTCAGCACATGTCCTTAGTTGGAGCCATAAGTTACCCCCAAACCTAGGGGTAACTAAGGAGATAATGTCTTGAGGCCCACATATCTTAGACATGGAATGTTGAGAGCCAGATGAATTGAGCATAGCCCGAAAGGTCCCATTTTTTCTGTAGCATAGACCACATACCATCAACAACACTATCCATCACACTGGCCTAGTCCTTAAATAGAAATGTGTCTTGCTCCATGTGGTAATAATTCTGAGTATCATGGTATGCATCACTTTGATTTTTAAAACATTTAAACATGTTGCATTGAATCTTTCTGTATTTCATAATGTTTCCTTAACCTTATGCTCTTTTCCTTGTTCAAACCTAGGAGGGTCACATGGTTCCCTAGTAAGTTGGTTTTGATTTAGGATAGGTTGTTACCTAGTGGATATTTGAAGATTCATCTCCTTTTCCCTCCATACTTAGCATTTTCCATCTTTATCCCCTCCATCTATCCACATTTTTGGGTATTGGGGAAGGCTCCAGTTGGAAAGGGTTGTACCTTACCTCATGGGAAGAAAGGGGATAAAGTACCAAGGGGAAATGTAGATGGAAAACATTAAGATCCACATTTAAATATTCGAGGTTCTTCACCCAGGGATCCCCAATAAATAACTAATATGCTTCTCAGCAAGAAAAGGGGACCCACATATGAATAAAACACTCAAGGCATTTTTTGGTGGATAGGAGGTCCCCTCATGAGTCATCCTATCATGACCATGAAAATGTAGTGGCATGACACTACCACCCAACTGGTCACCAATCCAGGGTAGTGACTCTTTTTTTCATGGCCAAGAGAAAGGGGTTCTAATCATGAGCCAACCTTCTCATTTCCATGAAATGTTTGTGGGTGACACTTCCACTAGTTGGTCACCAACCCAGGGAGCTGACCATCAACTCTTTCCTTGCAGCATGAAGATTCAAAGCTAAATGAAGAAAGAAATGATAAAAATAATAAATGGCAATCAATGAGATTCGAAACATTTGCATCTGTGGCAAGGTGAAAATCACCCTCAACAAAGGAACCCATGGGTGAGTGTCAAATTTCTCTGTTATCACATGCACCCCATGCCCAAAGGTTTTCCCCTCGCCACTTCATACTCTTGCATGATTTGGATCAATATCTAGTGGGGAAATTACCTTGAATTAAGGGATACTGACCCAATAAAACAACCCAATACCATTCCAAAACCTAGACTTGTCAAGTTTCATAACATTTTGAGAATTTTTTTGGTTTAGGAGGGTTTAATGCACATGCTTCGGTGTTTTTACTATTAGATGTGATTTACGTATTATGATTCCTGTGACTTATGGACCCTTAGAGTGAATACTTGTTGTCTTTGCAGGACCTTTCCCGCTAAACAGATACATGTAGAGATGAATAGCTCATACCTTCATGAGGGCCCGAAGTCCATTTGATGGATGTTGAGACCCCATCCAGTGGGAAAGATGAAGATGAAGGGGTTATGCCAAGAAGAATAAGGACGTTTCCTTTAGAGGAACTTTGGTGGACCTAGAACCAGGTGGTTCTGACTTTCCCACCTGAACACTAGCCTTTGGAGGTCTTGGACGTCACCCATACAGCCTTGGATCTTTCTACATCTAGTGGTTGTTACCTTGGGGGTAATCCTAAGGTTATTGGCACATGTGGGTAGGGTTTTATCCTTTGGAGGCCCATCACTTAACTACTAGATCCCAACGTTCCATGACAGAAGTCCAACATCACCCTAAAATGGAATGATGTCACCCCTAGGAGGGTCTTTACATGCAAATTTATTTTATTTTTTCCAAAATTTAATTTTGTAAGAAACTCGCTAGGTCGACCTATCTTTTTTGACCTAAAACTTAATTAAGGTCAATTTTTTGTATTAAATAAACAAAAAATGGCATTCATTTGGATCATAACTCACCACACACAAGTGGTGGACTGAAATTTCCATCCTCTTTAAGGGTTATTGGCTGAAATAACTAGTGCACATCTCTTGGGGAAGATTTATGGTTGTGTATTTTGGCATTTTCCATGGTGGAATAGCCTTCAAATAGGGTTTGACTTGATTATTCTTGGTGAATTAAGTTGAAAATATTCATTTTCATTCATGTAATGTATGTTTGTGGTAAAATTTACTTGTTTCATGTATAAGATTATGAGATTTCTTGTTTAAACCCTAGGGGAGAAACAACAAATGCTTTTTTCTCCCTATAACTCTTCTACTAGATTGATCTTGCCAATTATACATTTTTGAGGGATTATTAGAGACCTAAAGTGCTATCTCTCTAGTATCCTCACTCTAATTACCAATTACTTTTGTTTCAAAAAAGCTAAGGAAGGAAGGTACATTAGGGCCTAGAAGTGCCTACTATCTAGAAAAATGTCCCTTAAATATTTACATAGTTGAGGCCTTGAAGTTCCAACACTTATTTTATATACCTCTTCCCTTAGATAAAAATTATCATTATTTTATTTCCCAAGTGATATTGTTACTATTATTGACTCCATAAAACCCTAAAATGCAGTGATTTATATACTCTTGTGGACGAATGAGATCAACAAAAACTTTCAAACTATCTTCTTGAAACTCTAAATAACACTAAAAAACGTACTGGTGCTACCATAATCACTTCTACAGTCTTTATTTTTCATCCCTAACAAGCATATTAACTTGAAAAACTAAACAAAAATTTACGTTAGCCTAGGTACTACCACCCAAGACACTAGCGTTCTCTTTCCTATCATTCCAAGTGAAAACTTCTTAATGTTGTTGAGGGTTGTTGTTTCTATGTAACTATTATTAAAAACATCATTTCAGCCCCTTAACATCCCTTAAAATTCCCATAAAACAACCCAACACTTGTACTAGGAAAACTACTATCATTATATGTTGCAGTCATCATCACCTACTTTACTATTGTTACAAGTTTTTTGACAACAGGTATTGAAGTCACTTGTAGACTTGTTTTAAATATTGAAATTGTAAGTGACAAAGTAATATCAAATTGAAAAAGTCTTTATATCATTCTTGTCATTATAACTTGTAATTTCCGAACATATTGTTGTTGCTATACATTTATCTTTTCATGCATAAGAGTGTTTTGGTAGCATATTTTCAATGTTGAAGTCATAAATTTGAAACATTGATATCATTGGTTGTTGCTAACATTTTTTGTTTCATTTGTAAGCGGAAGGTATCATTCTCCTTGAATTTCTCTTTAATCCAAAATAATACTAAGTGACTTCTTCCTTTTGAGTGACCTAGAGAGAGGGGTGGGTTTTATCTTTGTGTTATCTCCCTTCATCAACCAACTAAATCTCGGGACGTCTCCCTTGGAGTGAGTTTCTTCTCCTCCTAAATATAAATAGGTATCCTATTGGGGCGATAGAGATATGAATACCTCCATGTTATGTCAATCTAGTCCTACTTTCCTTTAGGCTTTGGGAATGTATAGATTGTGTGATAACATGAATCACAGTTTTTGTTGGTAAGGCTCTCTACAATTTGTCCAATATATAACAGTATTGAACTTAAATCTATGTAGCTTCACATTTTCCCATTTTTTTTTTCTCATATTAAAAACAAAAATCATTAAAATTGCATAGAAACAACCAATTCATAAAACTTGCATATAAGTAGTATATGTTATATCATTATAAAAATATCATGCTCGATTAGTCAATGATTGAAAATAAGGTGGATCAATTCAACATAGAAATGGCTTGTTCCATCAACATGGAAAGGGTTCTTCATTATATTTTTTCAAAAAAATATATTTCAGGAAAATTGAACAATATCAACACTTTTCTCTAGGTGTAGCCCAATTCCTTCATGCAACATAATAACTATACCAAGTGTCCCAAAGAAAAGTACTAGCTATGCCACATCGTAAATTGATGGTTATATCTCTCTCCCTAATGCTAGGGCTGAACTTGGAATGAATTCGCATCTTCTTGTATCTCCTCATGTTGGCATTAATGAATGCCCACTCAACATCTAGACAAGAAAAAAGATTATGAAAGGTGGGAACATAGATCCATTCAAAAGATCCAATTCATTCAATTAGCATTGGATATATTCATACACTGAGAGGACAATTACACAACATTGTTGACTATAGTAGAATCACCAACACTAAGCTCATTTCTCAAAGATAACACTTGATACATGACATCAACCTATGCGGTCTTTATTTCTCTCTACAGAGTAAATCATTCATTGCTACAATTTTCATAAAGATTTTGAAATCAATTGGAAACCCATTGAAGAAACAAAAGGGAAGAAACATGACTCTATTTCCATTTTCTTTCCTCATCATATGAGATTTCATTATGGGATTTCCTTACTATTAATGAACCAACGTAATAGAATGGAATTCGGGCATGCGTCACTCACCCAAGGCCTATGAAGGAAGGGGCATATCCCTTGTAAGTACCAAATTCCCTTGTTTTTTCACTTGGGTTTCTTTAATATTTGGTTTCATTAAAACCCATTAGTGGAATGAGTGGAACTATAGCCAATTTGTAGCCATGGCCTGGTCTTTTTATTTTTTTGAAAAATGTAGTGGGTTTTCTTATTTTTGTCGAATATTCCTCCATCAGAGCAATATAGAGTCCATCTCACCTTGATGATCAATAATGACTAGCATACTAGGTTTTGTACTTGTCCACTACATTGTTTGGTATTTTCTTCTCATGGGTGCTAGAATGATAAGAATAAGAATGTCGTCTAAATTTATCTTTGAACTAATGGATTTTCAATGCCGAAGATTTTAGTTTTGGGTTTTGTTTCATTTTTTTACATTTTACCATTCTGGCCTTATGTGAAACTGATAACACCTAAGTTATACCAACTAGTTGAGTGTGAAGTAAGCTTCAGGGATGATGATATTCCAAATCTATCTTATCTTCAAATGGTGGTGAAAGGAACTTTATGAATACAACTGCATGCTTCCCTCTTGTCATGGGCATGTTGTTACAAGGAAAATCACTCTATGGCATGGGGTAAACCAAAACAGAAGAAATCACTGTAGAAATCAAATATAACACCAAGTATGCTATATAAATGAAAATGTTAACAAGACAAGATAAAGAGTCTACCTAGTCTAGACTTTCGATGAAGACCACCGTTGAGAACATGAATCAAATATTTATACCTGCAACTTGTCCTCAACAACCAAGATATGAAAGCATATGGTGATAATATATAATGTTAGAACATACAATAGCATAATCCATTAACATTCATAAAAAATATTCCTATGGAATAATAATTCAAATATTTGCAAGATATCAATTGGAAGAGAAAAGAGTATTTCTATGAAAAAATGATCAACAAAAGTATATAAGTGACAAACTTCCATGTCGACACGTATCAGAACCAAGAAACTAATAGCCTTCTAGCTTGGCCTCCACCACTTCAATCCTCCACCAAAGGAAATCTCATATAAGAGATACAATGAGGTTCTCCATCAAAGAGGGAAGAGCTTGGGGGTTGAACAATGTGTTTAGAATTTAAAGGACAAAGGGATGAAAACTTAATGTGAAGTGAAAGTTTCTCCAGAGTATCTTTTCTTTCAAAAGTTGAATTCTCCTCTCTTCCACTATTTGGATATGGCCCAATTTTAGCCTTCAAATGGAGCTGAAGGGCCAAGTCAAAATGATTCCAGTATATGGAAGGTCAAGGATCATGGATCTCATGACGTGACATGGAATCTGACACATTTTTTAATTTTGATCACCAAACGTGATGTATGTGGGTTGTAGTGGTGCAACGTGCAAATATGCATGTTGTCTAACTTGTAGGGCACATATGTGTGGAAAAATATGATTTTTTGGCTCTAGGAAGTGCAAAAGAGGACTTCAATTCGACATAGGGAAATGGAAATCCATTCTGATCAAGTTTCATAGGGTTAGGAAAAACTTGCTATTAAATATGCCCCCTAATGTGTGAGGTCAAATTAGTATCTACGATGGACGAAATACATTATAATTCACAGGAGTGGAGTAATGGAGACTCATCTGGAAGAACTAGTTTCTCATGAGAATATTATAATCCATAATGACTTTGTACACATCGCTTCCAATTTGAATTACACTACATATCCATGTGGAAATATGCCAAACATTTGTTCATGGCCATGAATAGTAAATACAAAGTAGACATGTGCCATAATCTATCATAGTCATGAACAAGGCCCAGTTGAAACCAGTCTCGAAATCGATATGAAGATATCTATATACAATGGAGTACAATATGATCTCCCATGATCACTAAAGTCACATAGGTACTGGTCCAATGAATGATAGCAACAACTCATGAAATTTTCTACTATAAATTGATTTCTTCAAGTCTTCGACATGATCTACCAAAGGTGAAAGTCTACATCATGTGAATAGAGGAGTTGAGTTCGAACACAATTAGACTTTGATTGATTACTGGTCATTAAGTTATATTGTTAACAAATAAGAGACAACCTACCAATGATGAATGTAGGTATCAAGGAAATGAGTACATTCTTACAAGTGTGAATAAAGGGGTTGAGGTTGAACACTTGAAGAATCCATCGATCAGGAGACACTGATATATTTCAAACTGTCGATGGCAAGAGAACTTTCCACTGATGAGTACAAGCCTCTAGGTACTCATAGAACTCTAGGCCTCATTTCTAGAATAGATGAGCTGAAGTCGATGGAAGGATACCTGCTGAAAGGAGGGCATTAAGCCATCTCTCATCAATCAACACGAGGTACAAATAAATAGCTTGATTATTTGGAGGAACTCATACAAAAAGGATTTTCACAAACCAATGACCCTATGTGTCTTTAGCATGCACCATATGCAATTAGTGCATGAAAACGACCCTTTGAATAACAACCAATAAGGAATATTTTTGAAAAAGAAGAGGAAATCACCAATAAGGCTAATAGTATCCAAGCCACTACATGAATCCCAATGTGTGAGTATATTTCTTGTCATCAAATACAAGGGAAATTGCCCAAACAATGACCAATGCGGAAATGTTGACTGCTAGGTTCAAGCTTACCTACCTATAATGAAAGTAGGACCAAGGTGCACGATAGGACTACAACTTCATGTAACTATGAGACACATTGAGGGTATGGCCAACATGAAAAGTCAAGAGTTCTGAGAAATGGTCGACACAGGCTTATAGACATCCTTTGAACAAGAGCATGAGACATATGGAGGACTCTGACACCATAGACTTGGTGATGAAACTTTGTGATGCAAGAGGCACCAATCAAACTCTCCATAAGGACGGGAAGAATAACTAGTCATAGGAATACACTCTACGTAACGAGATCATATTCCTAAGGTCATGATAAACCAAAACTTTGGATGACAAGTGGACTCAATATTTTGTGCTCCGTTCAAAGGCAACACTAAAGCTTCCAATATAAGATAATATTATTTTCCCGTGTGTGTTTTTTTATTTTTTCATAGGAAAATGAATGTTTTGATACAATGGAGGAAATGAGTGTCACAAATAGGAAACTAGTTCCAACAGTGGAACATACATATCCTCAATGCAGGGAAGTGCATGTAGGACATGGAAACTCGAAGGAATGTTTCCTCTTAGGGTACATGGTGTCAATCTACAAAGGATATAAACAAGGTTCTACTTGGCTGGTGATGCAAATTGATGAGGTAATAGGATTGTAACGAGAAAGAGGAATCGAAAATAGGCTCAATATTGCAAGCATGAGGATGAAATGAAATTACAACTTAACTCCAAAGAATGTCCTTTTTCATAAATTTAATCCCCTAGGCCCAAAAAATTATAAAACAATACCCAGGAGAACTCTTCTAGCCAATGATGACTAGAGTATTCATTTTTCGAAATTAGTCTACTTGGTCCGAAAAAGGGTTGAACTTACACCAAATAGACGTCCTTTAAATCCATTTAACGAGTGTGAAGGAGACAAGTTAACTCGACAATATTTTCACTGATGAGAGAGTCGAAAAATATCTTAAACAAGACTCATTCGGAGTCCCATAGGTGAAGGTCAACATGATTATGAGTAAGAATATGAAGTTCGAACGCAAAGTCATATCATAACTGTAAGGGACTTAGAGTCCTATGGAATAATTTCTACATGGGAACCAAATGACATAAAGGTTCTAACTAGGGAACCCATGTTTGGTAAGGCTCTACCACTTAATAATGACACTTCTAATAGAAGCAGGAAGGTTTTGTGTCACTAATAAATGGGTTAATACCTAAGGAATATGGATTATAGTCATAGGATAATTCAAATATGCAAAATTGATTGATGACCTATATTATATGCTTGTCAAATAAAATACTCGTCAAAGTCATGAACAGGCGGAATGAAGCTAGAAACCACAAAAATCCATGGACAAAACCACCAAAACCAACTCCTTCAACTGCACTGTTACTTCACTAGGTCAAAAAATTAGCAAAAAACTATGTAAAGTGGGTAAAAAGTTTCTACTAATAGTAAAAATAACTAATTTTACCATACAATTTGAGTTTTTTATGGAGGAGCATCGTCAACGGAGTGCATGTGGAGAGATCACTGAGCCCCTTGACATGCCTTTTGAATTATTTTTGAATTTTAAAAGCTAGTGTATGATGTAAACCTTTTGAATGGATTGTGAATTAAAGATATCTTTAATATTCAGAGGTTGAACAATCGTGTGAGATTGAGGGAGATCGGAGTTTCCTTTAATGTAGTTGGTTTCGACAAAGTTCTATATTTTTCTCTCTTATTAATTTGTCTCAAACTTTTAATGTAACGGAGCTTAAGAAGTTGTTAGTTTTTTCGATAAGATAGGTAATCAGAGGGAACCCTGTGAAACCTCTCGTATAAGTAGAGGTGTTGTATGCCCAAATGAAGCTGCTAAATATGATGATAGTTGCAAATTAGCTGAATATTGTTATAGGTGCAAGTTAGTTAGAAATTGTTGAATGTTGTTATAGCTTAGGTACATTTGAATGAATATAATAGAGAAATATTGATCCAAATGCGTGGTGTCGCTATTGCTTGTCTATCTGAGTGAATGGTATATTTTTTGTTTACATTCAACTCTCTGTTATTTTGTGTATTCATGCATGCATGAATTACACTAATGAATGCATGATTTCCAATGTTAAATGTGTGAATTCATGGTGAACTGTATGAATCTATGAAACATTAGAAAAGTTTCACGTATTTCTCTTCCAGGCGCTTATGTAAGGAGTGTGGATTGTATGCAAGGAGTGCATTGACAGAGTATGATTCGACTCAGAGCTCATGATAGATAACGTGGAATTTGTATGCAGAGTATGCATATCATTCTCAAGGAGTGCATCGACAAATTATTTGACTCAGAAGCTCAGGAGGTGTAGTTCGAGAAATCACTCGCAGAAGTGCATGTGAATATTTGTTACAAGGAATGCACAGATCCAAAATTCAACTAAGTGTTGAAGAAAACCCTCTAAAGAGTTAAAAGTTCGAAGGAGGAACAATATCAGAAGAGATAGCGATGAGAATTCTTTAATAGGGTGGAGCCCTTTAAGATTCCCCAAGTTAACGTGCAATATCCGTTCAAGAGGAAGATAAATTGTTCCAAACCATTAGATCTGGGAAGAGTTGCAAGGGGTTTAGTCTTGGAGTTCTTCAACACCCCAAGTGTTTGGATGTTGGAAGGTGTTGTAACTGCAGGATTGTCGAAGTCTTGTGGCTGCGAAGTGAATCTACGCCATCGGTATCAATAAGGATACGTGGCAGTAGATCAAAGAGTCCAGGAGGTAAAGCTCCAGAATATTTGTGTAGAGAGAAGGGAAGACTTCGTCAAAGTCACGAAGTAGCGGAGTCCATCAAGTTCATTTATCAGAGGAGGGACTCGGAGTGGAGATCTTTGTACTCTAGGAAAAGAGTAATCTAGAGGAAAATGAGAGTGGTGAAGAACAAATTCTCGAAGCATGAAGTCATGAAGTCCACAGGAGTCGTCGATCTCTAGAAGAAACACATCAACATATCGAGGAATTTGAGAGGAAGGAGAGCATTGACCAGAAGTCATCTGAAGTGCCAAGAGGAAATAAGATAAAATATTGGTYGTTGATTTCATAGATGTGTGGAGAGTTGATATTTAATATGGAGGAAAGTCACTACRGAGGAACTGAAGTGTGAAGGCATGCGAACTCCAGAAGGTCGGAGTGTCAGAGTTCATCTGAGTCATGTTCTAGGATAGGACACGTGAAAGAATATCTGCCACTTCAGAGGATTGATAATCTGGGAGAACGAATGAGKAGGCGCATTGACTGCACATCTCCTGAAGTAGACACGAAGGACATATATCGACCATCGATTGGGATTAGCACACRGAGATCTATATGTAACTCTGGTTACAGATCACTTAAGAAGAAAAGGGTGTTTGGAACTCTCARAACTCCGAAAGCGAGAGTCTGAAAGTAGATCACAACCGTCAATTTTTAGAGAAGTGTGGACTGTAGATCTGGTTTGGGTGACTTCGCGGGTCCAGGGTTCAAGAAAAGAAAGGTTTAATCCCATGGTTCTAGACTAGGTGTTGGGCTCATGATTTGGATAAATTAATCATGATGATTATATCCTTTTTGTTCGCTATTATATGTGTATTTTACTATTTTGAAGAAGTTTTGAAGAATTCTTATACCAAATAGTCATAACTTATACCAGGTACATATAATTGAAGTTTTGTGATGGTTTTAAGTTTAATTCAACATGATTTAATGATTCCAAAGAGATAATGTGTGATCTGTGTGTCACAGGGAAAAATTGCATGGCGTTTTTCCATCAAGCAACTCATCTGGTACTCCATCTGGCACTGTGTCTGGCACTCCATTCTGCACTAAAACCATGGGCAATTTGGAAGTTGTTATATCGATGACCTGTCATGGGAAAATAAGTGACATGGGTTTTTCTCATCCTTGTGGCATCCAACTAATGAGCTCTTGACATCTCGGATTGGGTTGTTATGTTGAGCATTGAGTGGCCCACTTGGTTTCTAGAAGCCACCGGCGGTTAAAAAACATTTAATGTAATTTTCTTTTTTTAGAGGAGGTCGCCCCTTCTAGTGGTCAAATTCTCGACCTATAACTCCTATAAATACCATAGTAGTGGTCAAACAAGTGTTAAGTTAAGAATTGTGAAGCTAGAATTGTTCTTCTTGTGTAATTCGAGACATTTTCATAAACTTGTGTAAAATTGTGTTTTCAATTTAAAATGATAAAATCGTGTTGCTTGATCTCGTGTTTCATTGTTGAGGAAAATCCTTGACTTGTTGGGGGGTCTACCAGTGGTCTAGATGAATATTTAGATAGTTAGCTTGTTTAATTGTCATTTCTTTCATTTTCCTATACATGCATTTTTATCATTTTACATACTGTATATTTGTTGCTCATAGTTTAATTGTTTAAGTTTTCCTTTTTGCAGGTTGCTTGTAAAGGATAGTTAATATGTTGTGTCTTTTTAATTAATTAGTAAATAGCTTGCAATCTCAGCTACTAACTGTGTTGTGTGATTAAATGATAAGTTTGAATTTCTGCAAATTAAAGTAGAATGGAGTATTGGATTAAAACAGAGTTAAAACAAAGTATAGAGTTTCTTTGGAAACATTTTGATGGATGGATATGTTAGAAAAACAGGACCGCGAAGCAATAAAATAAAACAAATGCGGAAACAAAACACAAAAGATACACAATACAAGAGAGACACAGATTTACGTGGTTCACCCAGTGTGGGCTATGTCCACCAGAGAAATTGCCAGGTCCTTTCTTTATTATTATCCAACAAAATGAAGGGATACAACCTACAGAAAAACCCATTGTAACTTCCTCTCCTTTCTCTCACAGTCTCCTCTCTCAGAATACAATACTCGCCAACATACATAGCCACAATACATTTCCCTCATAAAAGAGGGTTTCCTTCTAGGGAAAAAAACCCTAACATAATCTTTATCGTTAGAT
>SNQJ01S0012346.1:9314-47271 GCA_010110895.2 Picea sitchensis | reverse complement strand
TATACTACCTCTAGCCTTTCTTCCTTGGCACATATAGTGCTACAACTCTAAGTTTACTTTCTCCGGGTTGAAAATTTAATTGAGGGTTTTTAGTGCATATAGAACACCCATCACCATGGTCATGTGGAAGAATCTGTGGGTACTCAAAAACTATCCAAGGGGGGATTTCACCACTGAGATTTAAGACTTTGTACCATGGAGAGGATAGAAGAGGTTCAACACGAACCTGTGAGCTTATTAAGCTCCCAAAGTCGATCAATCGTAGACCCGGAGGTCGCACAGCCCCGGGGGAGAGTAGAGGAACTACATCAGATTTTTACCCACATAGCACATTTTGGTCCAATTTTCCCACGATATTCATTTTCCTATTGCAGAAGCTATGAGCAACGCAATTGAAAATCATCTGGACCAAGTAAGTGCTCTTTCCCTCCTCTTCATTTCTAGTGGTTTAAAATTTGAAATTAGTCCTCATTTTTTGAGTTTAACAGGGCACAACTTATGACTTAGGTTGTACGCAGGCTATAGTTCATCGGGTTGCATATATGGAGACATGCACGTGGGCAAGGAAAATCCTTCCCGCATACATGTGGACCTACATGTGAATGTTCACATTACAACCCAGGTATTAGTCCGCAAACTAGTTTTTAAAAGAGTTTGAATCAAAAAATGGTTTTCCTTTTGAATGGAGAGAGAGAGCATGAGGAAGTAGATGCAGCAGTGGAAAGAGATGCGGGGGCCCAACTGAATCTAAAAATATGTGGCTTATATAAATTTTGGGGTCTCAAAGGAATGAGGGCTCAAGTGAGGTTACTCCAAATGTTGATAAACTTCTAGGATCCGGATAGAGAGGCCTTCAATATCGATGAGAAATTGCTAAGAATTGAAGTAGATGAAATTTACCATCTGATAGGATTGTCTTGCTAGAGTGAGGTGGTGAATCTCAAATCCCATGGATTTGGGGGTGGTATGAACATAGAGGACTACATTTCCACCCACTGTGTTGCAAGAATAGAAAAAGTAGGGAGCCAAATCCCCACATAGGTGATTGAGAACCTGAGTTTAAATATCATTATTTGTGTACTTACATGGATCACGAGATCAAATTGGTTGCACCAAGAATCAAGGCCACTCATGTTTTATGCAGTGGAGTGTTTATGACCCATATATTATGATTGGTGCACCTCACTACTGGCTAACATGAAGAGACAACTGACTGATTGCAAATAGGGGAGGAAAAGAAACTGCAGGTTCACATATATCTTGTGTGTTTTTCTCTTTGAGGGAGTTTTGGGCTTGATCCTGAGAGTAGACATCGTTCCACATGGACCGCGTGATCCAACCATGTCATGATGGACTAACGTGATGAGGAGGTTAGGAGGAGGTACGGTACCAACCCCCTAGAAAGATGAGTTATTCTTCTGGTGGCATCGACATGTCATATCAATAGACAACTACCCTTATGCTAGGATCGATTAAAGAGGATATCTAGATATTCCTTTTCCACTAGGATCCACCTATGGTGATATAGTATAAATTTTTTATATATTTCATTTTTTTGTGTTTTTCAAGAAGAATAAGAAACACAAATATTTGTGTATGGCATCAAGTATAAACAATGGCTTTGTCGTGTAGATGTGGGTCTGCAATGACCAGATGGATTCCCGCGACATCAGCGGAGGAACCAAGGAGATGAGCACGTGGGAGGAGATGTAGAGAGAGTGGTTCAAAATGTGTTGGGGAACCTGTCTCAATTGACACATAGGATTCCTATCGTTCAGATGGAGGATTTTCTAGAGGATATGTTGTGGTAGGTTGTGGGTGTGCCCCATGCATGGGTGCGACTCTTCCATTGTCTCACAAATGTCGTAATGTGATATCATGATATGCATCTAGTGCCATAGGCATATATTCCATGGTCATTATATCTACCGGCCATATATGTATTTTGAAGGTGTGAGCCCCTTTTGTACTATGACACCATATTTTTTTGAGATATGAAATATAAAAAACATTTCTCTTCAGATTTACTTATATATGTTGCAATGTGTACATTGGTGAATGTGTTTTCTTTACTTTATTTATGTGACATATTCCAATCTAAAACATAATTAGCATTTGCATCGGATACATAATTAGTACTTCTAGGTATGTGATTATAAGTAATAAAATCAAAGTATGATTCCAAAAGTCATACTCGTAGGAATCATCAGAGTGGAGTAGGGTTTCACACACAGTAACTGTAGTTTAACTGACTTACTACTAACTAGGAGTCCATAAGAACCTCTAAAGACCGAACACCATGTGAAATGGCATTGTGCAAAATCTCTATAAAAACCCTATACTCAACCACATTATTCGTTGATGGCTCCAGAAAAACACCACCTGAAGACACTAGTTGGCCCTCGGGTGAGTAAATGACCCAAGCGACGGAAGCCAAGTTCCATGTATGACAACTAGAACCATCTGTGAATCCTAAGTAAAATGAAGACTCTATTGACATCTGCCAACCAAAGAAAAACTCGATAAGAAAGCCGATGACACAAAGGAAAAAATATATATACACTAAGATACACTAGTACACATAGAGTCACTCCCAAGCTTGGAGGATCACATAATATATTTTCAAGTAGAGCCCATTTATGGGCTTGACCAAAATATTCCCTTCATAATCTTCTAATTCACAGGTTCCTTTTTCTAAAACACGTCGCAATATATAAGGACCATTCCACATGGGGTTGAACTTGCCTACCCCCAACGATTATTTGGCTTGGTCATTGTTGGCCCTTGACCAAGTTTTGGGATAACTTAGGTAATTTTGACCTATTTTGGAACTGCGATAGCTAGTCAAAGAAGGACCACCAAGCGAAGCATCTCGGTCCATTTTTGGGCCCCTGTTAGGGTTTTTGGGTTAATGTAATGGGAAATGGATGTCGGCCCGTGGGTTTACCCACTCTTAGCCCCACTTTTGCAATGTATAAATAGATTCTTAGGCTAGATAGAAGTAGAAATTCATCTATGTGATGTATGGCAGATGACTTAGCACTAATAGTTAGATCTGTGTGATCGGAAGTGGATTGTAAATGATCTGTTCATGATCACAAGAAGCTTGCAAGGCTAAGTTCAAGTTGTTGTAAGAGGCTTTGTGCTGAAGTGTAAGGAAGAAGGATCTAGTGAGTTGTGCAGATCTTCTAGCCTTTGCAAAGAAGTGTTTTTGTGCTCTGTGTTGTAACTGACAATTGAAGATACTAATAAAGAAGAAGAGTTGGTGGACGTAGCCCCACGGTGGGGGTGAACCACGTAAATATGTGTGTAATGCTTTGTGCTTTGATTCATTGTGTTTATCTCTACTTATGCTATGTGCTTTTGATATATTAACTTATTCTTTGTGCTTCTTAGATATATATGATTATTATATCTAATGTATGTGTGAGTGCTTAGTGTTGATCTGCAGGACCTGATATATTATTGTTGCTAAGTGTTGAGATACTGTAAATCTAAGTGAATATTGTGATGCTCTATGCTATCTGTGAAGTAGAATAAGGGTTGGATATTAATGGTTGACTGATGCTAAGTGTGCTATAACTAGTATAATCACAGATTTGTGTCCCAGCTAAGGTTGCAGACACCTGAGTCTTACAACCACCCCTACCTCTACCTTGGGTGAGACTTCATCTGCTTTGCAGATGTTGTCGAAAGGGCCGGTAGTTAGGGTTTTGTTGGCGCGCTCTTGAGAGTTGAACCCTAGGTCTGCCCTTCTGTGCCAACAAATGGTTCCATTGTTGGGACCTAAAACTATGATTGTTGGGAAATGAAGTAAAGAAAATAGAAGCTATGTGCATAGATCTACTGCTGAAGTGTGCGGTATCGAGACCTGAAACTATGATTGTTGGGAACTAGAGAAGAAGAATCTTTGTGCAAAGTAAGCTTCATGTGTAGATCTGTTTCCCTAGTGCACAGTGTCCTGCTTGATCTGTGAAGCTTTGTGCCAAGAAAGAAAGGTAAGATATGAAGAGAAGAGGTCAGATCTGGAAGAAAAGAGGTTGATATTGAAAAAAAGAAGCCATATCTGAACACTTTGTGCTCTGTAAAAGTAAGACTAGTAGAAATTTTTGTTTCTAAAAGCATGGATCTAGGTATTCTTGGTAGATTATGTCCTAGCTTAAAAACTAGGGAATTGTTAGATGAAATAAAGTTTGGTATGAATATATATGATAAGTATAATGATAGATATGTTATACCTATGCATAAAAAGAATGTTTGGACTAACAAATGGATGTAGAATCCTAGAAATAATTTATTGCAGATTGACCCCTATGATCCTAGTGCGAAGTACAAAAGATGTCGGGGATCAGTTACAAGAAAAAGAGGATTAACCCTTTGTTACAGTTGCAGAATACCGGGACTAATAGCTAAACAATTCCCTTGTGGAGGACCCAGTTGTCTTTGTTACAAAGCTCTAGATCACGAAGTATTGGATTTCCCTAGAATGATTGCTAAGCTTGAAAAAATGAATCTGCATGAAGAAAACCCTAAAGTTGATCCAGAAATAGCAGAACCCCAGAAAGAATCAGAGAAGATGTTACTACAGATGAAAGACACCTTGAATCACCACCGACATGTTAGATTAGCAAAGATATTTAAATAAAAATAATGCATCGAGGTAAGAACATGATACTTCGACATTGACTGTGTTTTGGATGAGGAAACACAGGTGAATGTTATGATAGAAAAAACTTGGGAAGCTATAGGGAGGCCTTCTATGAATCCATCTCTAGGAGGAATAGGGTTATTTAGAAGAAAATTGGTAAACCTATGTGGAATGCTCACTTAGATATCTATGAATGCCAATGGAACTTCGACAGAGGAAGATTTTGAGATTATCAAATTCATTGAGGATAGCGCCCCATTTACTATGTTACTTGGAAATCCATGGATTGAAAGAGATCAATCCAGAAATAAGGAAGACGAAAACGTTTTAGAACAATAGATACAAGAGTTAAAATACTTCATGACCAGAATGATCGTGCAGTTGATTGAAGAACATGAGAGAAAATCAAATCCATATCACACTAGGAACCCAGACGTTGAAGTTATCAGAATGCCAGAGGACTCACAAAAGACTGAAGTTTCTATCTCATATAAAGAAGAGATGTTATACCTAAACCCTAAGACAGAAACTCAGCAATGCGAACTGACTATATCCAAGGAAAATAGGAATCAGAATGGGAAAAGAACTACTAATATGAAGCTCACTGGAAAGAAAGCTAGAAAGTTAAAAAAGAAGAGGGAGAAATTGCAGGAGATTCCAGATGGAACATCGCAGAAAGAAACTTCACAGAATTTGAGCTTCGCCAAGATATCAGAACAACAACATGGGTCACTTCACCATGGAGAAGCAATATATCCATTGGAAGTCGATATACCCATTCGACTTCTGCCCCAAACGAATATAAAATAATTAAAGGATCACCACCAGACTGTTGGACAATGCCAGAACAGATAGAACAGAGTTAACGGATGCCCCATACCCATTACAAGCATATCGTTGCTGAGATTACCTATTTATCTCATCGCGCCATGCCCGAAGAACACTTTTTTCAATTGAGAAATTGAAGATCGCAAAATAGAAAGTGTCTACAGTGATCATCACGTCCTTATTATTCATTCCCATGCAGTGCCCAAGATCATTGTGACCCCGATTATTTATTCCTTGCACGTATGTCCGATGAAATCACCACAGTCGAAGAGTCTGTCACAGAATTCCTCCTTGATTTAATGACTGAGAGAGTCATGTCGAAAAGAGGAATTTCCACTGGAATACAAACATCATCGACAAGAGGAGTAGCAGCTTCTCCGTCCACTGCCTGAGCAGGATTGTCTCGACGGGTCAACGAGAAGCATACTAAACATAGAGATGATTTGGTGAATGCTAAACTAATTCTGAGCATTTTTCTTGCTTACCTACCCCCTCTGTGTGGTGAAATCAACTGTGACAGTGTGCCTCGAGAATTCGAGTATGCTATGGTTACTACATACCTGCCAAAAGGGGTGCACGAGGTTCGTTCCGATCAGGACAAGCTCGCAGCGTTGAAGTTTAGTGACTTCAACCTCGGTGACAGGAAATTCTACAGTATGCTCGCTCTGCACAAGTATCTAATGATGATTAAGGGAAAGAACTCAAATATCATTCTATAGTCTTGGACCCAGGATCTCGCATAGTCAACATTGTTGAATGTCATGAAGATCCCGCACTTTGGCAGACACCAGGAGGTGAATGCATGCATAAAGATACTTATGTCTTACTATCACAGAGGCTACTTTTGGTTGAGCCGTCATGTCATGGTGGATCCCACCTTGATTAATCGGATCACAGGACTCAGCATGCAAGGACATGATCCACAGGAGTTCTATCCTAGAAATACCACCGACAGAGCACTAGCAGTGAAGATCAAACAAACCTATGGCGATGTCGAGAAGGGAACGTGAGGCTACAAGGTAGCCTCTATTCAGAGTGGCACAGTGCGCCTTTCCTGTTAGCTAATCATAGGCAAGATAGTCCGCAAGAACCATCCCACCAAAGTAACTGGATTCGTAGTTGATCTTGGAGGGAAGTGCGCAAAAGGAATTCAAATGAAATGGGCGAACTACTTGGTGAATCATCTTGAACTGGATTGCAGGGAAGCGCAAGACCAAGGGTATGAGTTCCATTTTAGTTGGCTTCTCATACTAATCGCCTTCATAGCATGGGAGATGTCAGAGGGTGCCACTTTCCCAAAGACCAAGCCATTTGAAACTTTGGCTGGGAGGTTTAGTACCCTGTGGTACTCGACCGATATGAACAAGCAATGGTAGGCGAATGTCATCTTCCACATATACTACAACCAACTGAAGACCGCCATTCAGGATATGCTTCGCATTACCCCAAATACGCTCCACAGATTCAGACCCTTAATGAAGTTCAATGTGGATCACCACTTCATGTATATAATAGTGTGAGCTGATGAACATAAGCAACAGTTGCAGTCTTATTACAAATTGACTAAAGAAGACCTCAATGATATCACCAAGGATTGGTCAGTGGACCTTCTCATTCTAGCAAACCTCACAGAGATGTTCAATGTTGATAGCCCAGAGACTGTATTGGACACACCGAGACCAAGAAAAATGAAGAATCCTAAAGAGATTCATGAAGTAGATAGTGCATCTATAAGGACTGCCTCTATTACACCAAATGAAGGAGGTGAGGGTGAAGAGATAGAAGGCACAGAAATTGAACAACAGAAAGTTGAAGTACCATTGCCTAGGGATAAAGAAGACTCATCAAAGAAAAGGAAGGTCTCACATCTGAAAGAATCCTCCTGAAAGAACCCTAGGACCCATGTAAAAAAGATGAGAACTACCCTCACATTGGATGAATTTGATTTCATCATTGCAATAGTGAATGATGCTTCAAAGGAGATAGTAGAGAAGTAGGAGGAAAAGAAGGAGCAGATGTATAATTGTATAGAGATCAAACTCCAAGGAGTTCAGCAGGAACTCCAGTTCATCCATACAGTACACACCGAGCCTATGACAGTAGGGACTATAGAACTAAAATACGAACCAACCCGACTTCACCATATTGCTAACATGGTCGAAACTCACCTTTGACAAGATCAAGAAGACACAGCACAAACCACCCAAGCTCTCACACAAGTACAAGGGGTACTTTTCGAGAAATGTAGTGTTGTTGAAAGAGAATAACTTGCTCTTCAAGTACAATGGGATAAAGAGAAAGAAGAGCTACAACAAAGAAAGGAACAGTTGCTCGCAGAGCATCTTGAAGTAAAGGAACTAGTCGACAGATCACTCCGCTCTATGACTATTATCGAAGTACCAACTGAAGAGAGAGTTCCACATAAGGTGGCCCATCTTGAAGATGTTATACAGAAGCTGTAGCAATGCATTGCTGATCTAGAACTCCGCATTGTGCCCAACACCCCCTAGAAGATAAGAGACCAGTGAGAAGCAACTACTCCGAGAACAGTTGACCAATTGAAAGCTCTTGCCTCGAAGTGCAAGAAGCACAGTAACCAGAGTGCCCAAATCTATGAGAACCTTACAAATAATCTAGATTTACAGGCACTGGAGTCATAGCTCTAGGAAGCAAAGAAACATGTAGATACATTACACGCACAGCTAAAGGCTCTGTCTACAGTGGATAGAATACACATGATCTAGAGAAAAGTGATGGAAGTCACTCAGCGCATCCAACTGGTGCAAGACAAGGCATGCATATTATTTGGTGAGATCGAAATCCAGGGAGAAAAATGTAGGAAAGTCTTCATCACTGTAGAGAAACACCTGGAAGGACCAGTAAACAACATAGTGATCCTGGAATCCACCCAACAGGAGGCCACAACGAAGCAGCAGGTCGAAGTAGCTCAAGCCAAGCTCAAGGCCTTCGAAACATAATTGCGCAGAACAGAGTGACTCAAGACGAGTCACAGGTGAATGTTGGGGGCCTGTTGGCCCTTGACCAAGTTTTGGTATAACCTAGGTCATTCTGACATATTTTGGAACTATGATAGCTAGTCAAAGAAGGACCGCCAAAAGAAGCATCTCGATCCACTTTTGGGCCCCTGTTAGGGTTTTTGGGTTAATGTAATGGGAAAGGGATGTCGACCCGTGGGTTTACCCATGCTTAGGCCCACTTTTTTAATGTATAAATAGATTCTTAGGCTAGATAGAAGTAGCAGTGCATCTATGTGATGTATGGGAGATGACTTAGTTCTAATAGTTAGATCTGTGTGATTGGAAGTAGATTGTAAATGCTCTCTGCATGATCACAAGAATMTTGCAAGGCTAAGTGCAAGTTGTTGTAAGAGGCTTTGTGATGAAGTGTAAGGAAGAAGGATCTAGCGAGCTATGCAAATATTCTATCCTTTGCAAAGAATGGTTTTTATGCTATGTGTTGTAACTGACGATTGAARATACTAATAAAGAAGAAGAGTTGGTGGACATAGCCCCAGGGTGGGGGTGAACCATGTAAATCTGTGTGTAACGCTGTGTTCTTTGATTCATTTCRTTTATCTCTGCTTATGCTATGTGCTTTTGATATAGTCACTTATGMTTTGTGCTTCTTAGATATATATGATTATTAGATTTGAGGTATGTGCGAGTGCTTAGTGCTGATCTATAGGACCTGGTGTATTATTGTTGGTAAGTGCTAAGATATTGTAAATCTAAGTGAATATTGCAATGCTCTGTGCTATCTGCGAAGTAGAATAAGGGTTGGATATTAATAGTTGACTAATGCTAAGTGCATTGTAGGTAGTATAATCACATATCTGTGTCCCAACTAAGGTTGCAGACACTTGAGTCTTGGAACCACCCCTGCCTCTACCTCAAGTGAGACTTCATCTTCTTCACAGGTGTTGTCGGAAGGGAGGGTAATTAGGGTTTTTTTGGTGCGTTCTTAAGCATTGAACCCTGGGTATGCCCTTCTGTGCCAACATTCATACAAGAGGACCAAGTCACCCTCAGCATACTATCAAGGATAGACAAACCTATCCTAATGAACTTTAACACATTGTTTATTCTCTTCAACAACTGTAGAGGCATCTTTGCGCTGCTCATATAGGCGCTCTAGGTGTATGAGGTGTTCTTCAAGATAGAAATTTTTAGGTAGGAGATTAATTACAATTTAAGGGAAGATATTTCACATTCAATCAGAAGGATCAAATCCACACCATTTACTAACTGAAAAGGAGAAAAATTGGTGGAAGTCTTAACCAAGGTTCAATATTCCCAAAGCGTAGGGTAAAGCATTAGATGCCAGTCATATTTTCTTTGGATGAGAGTTTTTTTCAAGATGGTTTTGAGAGATTTGTTCATAGCCTCTACTTGTCTATTTTCCTGGGGATAATAACGGAAAGAATGACCATACTTAAACCCCACTTTTTATGCTAACTCCTTTATCATTTCATTCTAAAAGTGACTGCCATGATTAGTGACAATCTCCCTTTAGATTCTGAACCGAGCTATAATTTGGTTGAACATGAAAAATGTTGTAGTATTTCCATTGGATTTAATGGTATGCATGGCCTCTGGACATTTAGTGAATTAGTCTATGACCATGATAATATGTTCATGCCCCCAAGCGGAAGCTAGGTTACAGTCCATAAAATCCACCACCCACTTGGTGAAGGGACCGACGGGGATGATTGGGTGAAGAGGGGATGGATGCAAGTGATTTTTACGAGCGAACAACTAACAAGGGTGACACTTCTTGACCTCTTCGACACAATCTTTAAAATTTGACGGCCAAAAATAACCAGCTCACAATATTTTTTGGGGTTGTCGCAAGCCTAGATAGAAGACCACCACAAGCCACACTATGATAGTCACTAAGAATAAAATCAGCTTCTTTGTGATTCAATAAATGATGTGAGATATTATCCACTCCTCGATGATACAAAGTGTCATCGATGATAAGGTAGTTTTTAGCTTGATGTCGTATGCGCCATCGATCGTCTCTCGAAAATGCTGAGAGAAATTCAAGGTTTGAATATAAATAAAACTGTCTCCATACCTGGGGTTCGAAGATGAGATAAATAAAATATTTTCATCCACAAATGAATATTCATGAATGACATCCTCATCTAGTCAAGGGAACTTTGATATCAACTTGGAAAAAACTAGCGATTTCTTAGATTTCTCTGAAGAAAAATCGAGGTCAAATGATTGAATAATAATAATCCACTTATTGTATTTTCCCCCTATCATACGCCTAGTAAGGATGTATTGAAATGGATTGACATCAAGAACTACGGTAGTTTTTCAAAGAAATATATAATGACATAATCTTTGAACCGCGTTTATGGCAACCAAGGCTATCTTCTCAATGTGAGATTACTTAAGTTCAATACTGATTAAGTTTCGACTAAGATAGTATAAAATATGCTCATGGATCTCATCGTCTTCCTAAACGAGAACCGTACAAACCATCCCTTTGGATGCAACAATATAAATCAAATAATCTCTACTAGAGTTCGAAGGCTTTAGCAGAGGCATTGATACCAAGGCTTTATTAAGATTATCGAAGGATTTTTGGCTCACTCATCCTATATAAACAGAGTGTCCTTCTTAAAGAGACACATAAAACCCTTATTTATATTGGAATAGTTCACTATGAACCAATGCAACAAGTTACCCTTCCCCTGTAAACCCTGAAGTTGATGAATGTTGCACGGAGGAGGCAATCGAAGTATTGCCTCAACCTTCATAGGATCCACCATGATAGCATGCTTAGAGTGTTGAAATTACTAAGACAACTGAGAGGGGGGGGGGTGAATCAATTGTTACTGTGCTTAAACAATCTTAACAATTAAAATTGTTTTTAATCTTTCTCCAAGTGACCATCAATATTATACTACATATGGACAACATAAATAATAAGCATCACTCACACATCAGATATACACAGAGACATATTTTCACGAGGAAACCCAGAAAGGGAGAAAACCTCTTCTTCTTCAAAATGATAGGCAGTCTTTTAAGTTTTGTACATCATCTTTAATTGAGCACCAAATTAATGTGAGGCTACTACCTCTATTTTACAAGCTCCAACTTGTTTGAGAGCACCAAATCTCTGGTTTATCTAGCACCCAATAGAAGGAAGCACCAACTCCCTGAGTGTTCCAGCACCAACTGGATGGAAGCACCAACTTCCAGTTACACAGGCACCAACCTATATAATAGAGAACAATTGTTCTCCCTTGCACTACCCCGTCACCCTAGTTTTTCTGGCTGCAACCAGATGGAAGCTACAACTCTCTGTGTTCAAGAACCCACCTGAACTTCTGAGGACAACAATCCTCCCTAGCACCTCCCTACCTCCCTTATTACAAATAAATGATTGAATAACCAACAACACAGATAAATCAATTCTTACCACTTCTTCATTGTTCTGCAATTCTTCTCTGCTACACTATTATTCTGCTCTGTACACAGATAAATCAATTCTTACCACTTCTTCATTGTTCTGCAATTCTTCTCTGCTACATTATTATTCTGCTCTGTACATACTTGGCTTGACTTGTTGTCTCTTTCTATCTGTTCTATCTCTATCCTTCTCATGCTTTTTGATATGTGCACATTCTGCTCTCTTCCTCTTTTCTCTTATGTTCAGTTTTTGTTCCTTAACTCTCAGTTTTCTTCACACAGTGCATATTGTAGTTTTACCTTTTTACAGTTCAACACATTTTTTTAGTAAGAACATCCAACTATGCACAGTCTATATATTTTTATTTTATGCACCACAACGATGATAGTTACACTTCGAATCTTATTAGGCAAAGAAAATGTCTTAGCAACTGAAATGCCAACTGATCAAGAATCATCAATCAATTTTGCTAACTGATTCGTAACTATTCAATTAACTGTGAGATGGAAGAGTATCCCTCTGATCATATTCAACTTCGCCCACACTGTTGGATTAAATAATGGATCTCATGCTTATTTCTCCATTTTGCAATTTGGTATTTCGGCATTTCGGCATTCCTTGTGATGAGATAACTTGACACTCCATGTCGCGATCCCTGAAAATCCGAAAGAAGAGCTTAGCTAAACTAGCTTCGATCATTTTGTCATTTCGCGATTTCGCATGTCACAAATTTCTTATGCGAGCATCTCGACTCTCCAAGTCGCAATCTTCGAAATGGAGTTTAGTTGTTAGCACCTTCCACAATTTCGCATTTCGGCATTTCGCGATTTCACATGTTGCGAATTTTTGATGTGAGCATCTTGACTCTCCAAGTCGTGATCTCCAAAATGGAGTTTAGTTCTTAGCACCTTACACAATTTTGCATTTCAACATTTTGTGATTTCGTCACTCTTGATATGAGAGTTCTTGACAACTCCACCTCCCAGTCTGCGAAACTCCGAAATGGAGTCAGATCAACTTTTCAATTTTTCGCACTTCGTAATTTCGTGCTTCCTCTCGTGAGAGTCCTTGACATCTCCAACTCCCAGTATCTGAACCTCCGGTATGGAGTCTTTGACATTTCACGATTTCACATTTCATGACTTCGGGACTCCTGTGATGAAGCATCTTGACTCTCGACTCCTCCAACTCCCAGTATCCGAAATTCTAGTAGATGTGCCTGTTTTGAGATTTTGGGGTTTCACATTTCGTGACTTTAGGACTCCTATGTTGGAGAGTCTCGACTCCTGAATTCTCAACCTCCCAATAACCGAAACCTACACCAAAAGGTGTTTTTCACATTTTTCACTTCGACATTTCGCATGTTGTGAATTCGAGAGGTTAGGGAACCCCGTTCCTTTAACTTTCCAGTCAGCGAAATGATGATATTTTTCCGCATGTCCTATGGACCCAATGGTCCAGAACTTATCAAAACTTTATGTGCCTCCGTCATGTTTGATCAATGGTCGAGATCAATCCTTCATCCGACGGTTAGGAATATATCGCAAATTCACAAGTCTTCATTGTGCCTGATTCAGGATTTCAGCGTTTTGCATTTCACGACTTTGAGACTCCTGTGGTAAATTGTTTCTACACTTCCAACACCTGGTATCCAAAAATCTGATTTCACGGTCTGCGAACCTCTGAAATGGAGTTATTTGACACACTCTGACCTATCGCATTTCTGGATTTTCTGCCATGCAATCATCGTTGCGTTGCTAGTCTTGCCACTTTCTCTTGTTCATCATCATCGGGCTGAGCTTGCCATCAATGAAAAACAAATACTCTGCCTTCTATCTAAAAACATGCCAACAATCTCCCCCTTTGGAATTGATGGCAACCCCTTGAAAAACATGCAACTATAACTATACCACTATAGCATCCTTGAAATCCATACCTGTAGCATTTTTGAAATCCATACCACTGTAGTAGCTGTAGCCTCCTTGAAATTACCACACTTTCTCCCCCTTTGACATCAATGTCAAAGAAGAAACATGGTCCCCCTGAGTTGTTGTAGTACATACTCCCCTTGTCAACTATGAGCATCTTAGAAATAAACCATATATTCAATAAGTACTCCCCCTAACCAGGTGAACAGATTAGACACAACAAATTATAACCCCCAACGTTTGATGAAGATATCCAAAATGGCTTGCTCCTAATGGTTTAGTAAAGATATCAACAATTTGTTCTCTGGAAGGAATATAATTCAGCTGAACAATTCTGTTTGTAACTTGTTCTTTGAGAAAATAGTATTTTATTGGGATATGCTTAGTCTTGGAATGAAGAACAGCATTCCTGGAGACACTAATGGCACTAGTGTTATCACAGTGAATTGGAATGGGATCAGTGTATGTTACCTTCAAATCTGCAAGATTTTGTATCATCCATAAAATTTGTGCGAGGCAAGAAGCAGCAATAATGTATTCTTCCTCTGTAGTTGATAATGAAATGGATCCTTGCTTTTTACTAAGCCATGCTACTAATGAGTCACCCAGAAAGAATGCTCCTCCACTGGTGTTTTTTCTCTCATCAACACAGTTTTCCCAATCTTTATCTGAATAAGCAGTTAACTGAAAATTCTGATTTCTAGGATACCATAGACCATAGGTCATTGTTCCCTTCAGGTATTTAAATATCCTTGTGAAAACTACCAAGTAACTTTGTTTAGGAGCTGACTGATAATGACCTACCATTCCAACAACTTGCATTATATCAGGACATCAATTGAGATATCATCTTTACTGAGCTTGCAACCAACCACCATAGGTGTGTTAATACGAGAGGAATCCTCCATCTGAAATTTCTTCAACATCTCTTTCAAATATTTTTCTTGAGAGATAAATATTCCTGCAGAACTCTAATTTACTTGTAAGCCAAGAAAATATGATAGTTCTCCTATCATGGGCATCTCAAACTCTATTTGCATAGAGTTAGCAAACCTCTAGACAGATGATTCATTAGTACAACGAAAAATAATATCATCTACATAAACCAAAACAACTAGTAAATTATCACCTTCAGACTTAATGTAGAGATTGTTGTCAACAATACCTTTCTTGAACCCTTTATCATGTAAGAATTTGTCCAATCTATAATACCAAGCTCTTGGTGCTTGTTTCATTCCATATAATTCCTTCTTTAGCTTGCAAGCATAATTAGGATTATCTGTCAATGAGAATCCTTCAGGTTGCTCCATATATACTTCTTCCTCTATATCTCCATTAAGAAATGCTGACTTAATATCCATTTGATAAACTTTAAAGTTCTTATGACATGAATAAGAAAGAAACATTTTGATTGCTTCCAATCTTGCTACTGGTGAAAAATTTTCATCAAAGTCCTAACCTTCAACTTGTGCATACCCATTATAGACCAATATGGATTTATTTCTAACAACTTGTCCTTTTTCATTCATTTTATTCTTGAACACCCATTTGGAACCTATTACATTTTTATCTTCAGGTCTAGGGACAAGCTCCAAAGTATTGTTCTTCTGAATCTGATCAAGCTCTTCATTCATTGCTCTAATCCAATCATCATGATGGCTGGCTTCATCACAATTTTTAGGTTCAGTCATAGATAAAAAAGAAACATGATATTGTTCTGAGCCTTTAATCAATTTCCTTCTCGTCTGAACTCCTTTATTTATGTCTCCAATTATCTGATTTTCAGGATGATTCTTTCTAACAATTCTGAGAGATGATTTTGCTTCTTTTTGTTGATTTGGGTCAGTCGGAGTATTCGTATCTTCATCTGATTCAGATTCTTCTCTTTCTGATCCTTGGACCTGTTCATCTTCATCTTCAACTATATCTTTTGTTCTTGGTTTAGCACTGCTTACATTTCTAACTGGGATTTCTTCATCAACTTTTACGTCTATACAATCAACTAGTTTATGCAGCCTCTTATTGTAGAATCTGTACCCTTTACTGCTTGTAGCATAACCCAAGAAGATACCTTCATCAGCCCTGTCATCATATTTTCTAATATTTTCACCATTGTTCTTGATATAACATTTACTCCCAAAGACTTTAAAATGTTTGATTGAAGCAGGTCTTCCAAACCATAGTTCATAAGGAGTCTTGTCACTGTGTGGCTTGAGATGATCTTTGTTAATGATATGAATAGTTGTATGAATTGCTTCTACCCAATATGTCTGAGGTATGTTCCTTCCATTCATCATTGATCTTTCCATTTGTTGTACTGATCTATTTTGTCTTTCAACAACTCCATTTTGTTGTGGAGTCCTTGGAATTGTGTGCTCTCTTTTGATCCCATGTTTATCACAGAACACTTTGAATTTCCATGAACTAAACTCTCCTCCTCTATCAGACCTTACTTCCTTTAATCTTTTTCCTGTTTGATTCTCAGTCAGAGCCTTAAACACTTTGAATTTTTCAAATGCTTCAGATTTTTCCTTCAAAAAGGCAACATGTGTTAGTCTACAATAATCATCAATTATCAACATAAAATAATTTTCTTTTCCTGTACCTTCTTTCCTTGATGGTCCACATAAATCCATATGTACTAACTGGAGAGGTTTTTTTGTTGAGGGAATTTTTTTAGATTTGAACTGAGTGCGAGTAAGTTTTCCAATCTAGCAAGGTTTACAAACAGAGTCGTATGGTTTTGATATCTTCAAAAGATATTTTACTACCCCATTTTTTTTGAGCTTGATTATATGATCAAAATTTAGGTGTCCAAGTCTCCTATGCCACAACCAACTTTCATCATATTTTCTTAAGTGGCATTCTTCTTTTTCTTCTTTTAACACATAGACATTGTTTTTTGTTCTTATCCCTTTTGCTTGTTTTTTGTTCTTATCCCTTTTGCAACTAGATGTCATGAATTCATAGATTTTATTCTACGATCTTTAGAAGTAAAAACAACTACACATCCTCAGTCAATGCACTTTGACTGACACTTTAAGAATATTATAAGCTGTGATCTTCTACAAACAACACATCTTGAGATTTCCCTTCTCCATTACTCAAACTTACCATTCCTTTACCTTTTATTTTTCCCCGTGCATCATTTCCAAAAGTTACATTCTCTCATTTACTATCACTTAGAGTTAGAATCTTACTTTTGTCTCCAGATATATGTTTGGAACATCCACTCACAATATACTGTGGATCTCTTTTGTATTTAAATGAGCAATTAGTCCACACTCCTGTCTTCTTCTTCTCTTCCAAATCTTGACATTTTCAAAAGGGGATCAACTGACTTGTAATTTTTAAGGACACTGTGAGCTTTTATGTCCATAATTATGGCAAGTGTAACATTTTGTTCACTAATAGATCATAACAATTGTTATTCTCATAACTATTGTTGTGTTTCACTTATGTCCTTCTCCCAGTCATCACATGATTTATAGTCTGTAATTGTTTGTTGCTTGGTTGTCTCAATATTTGTAGTGGTAGATAATTATTCCTTGAAAAATTTGATTGCTCGTATCTAAATCTTAAAGAATAGTTTATAGCTTTGTGACCAAAATTAGAGCAAAAAAAACAATAACCATAGAAAAAACCTTTGTACCTTGAAAAAAGTTGTCTTCTTTAAGGAGGTTGATTTCTTTCATGCTGATAATCTCTCTGATCTATTGATTCGGTTCTGGTATTTTTTCTTTCATTCCTTCTTGGTGGCTGATTTTCTTTCTTTGTTTCTGTAGAGCGATTGTTGTCAATGTTTGATGATTTGACAAACTTTATAGGTTCTGTATTACTTGGATGATCACTACTTGATACTTCTTCATACCCCAATCCATCTTTCAACTTTGGGTTTCTTTGTTGATTTAGAATGGAGGTTAATCCTTCTGAGGCTTTAATACTTGGCAGATTTTGGTGATACAATCCCTTAAATTTCTCCATTTTATTTTTGGTTTTTACTATCTCTTCTTCTAAGGCTTCACACGTGGCTTTCTTCCCTGACCAATGGTGTTTCAGTATGTCTTCTATTTTCTTTACCTCTTCTAATTCCACTTTCAGCAGGGCAAAGTCTTCATCAAGATATTTACTATCTTTCTCGAACTGTATCAGCAAATGTTTTTTCTTTCTGTTCTTAATTCTGAGTCTGTCATTTTCTTCCAATCCACTGATCAGTTCTCCTTCCATATCAAACACAACTTCTTCATCATTATCATCATTGCCTATGATTTTATTATCATAATCCTCTTTGGCCATAAGCATGAAGTCATTTACCTTATCTTCATAGGAAGAGTCACTATCGGTGTCTTCTGAGGAATTGTCATTATTTGCAACCAAAATTTTCTTCTTACTATATTTCTTGTATTTGTACTTATTTTCATCATCAGAGTTCTGGTCCTTTTTTTGATGGGGACACTTAGATCAAAAATGACCTATCTTACCATAGTTAAAGCATTTGAAGGGCAACTTGCCTTGATATTTCCCTGATCCTTTCTTTAGCCTTCTCACAAATTTTGCCTCAATATCATCTAATTCTGAATCAGTATTCTTTTCTTCTTTAAACGATGCTTCTCTAGTAATGGATTTATCTTTGCTAATTCTCATTTCATATGCAGTTAAAGTTCCTAGAATTTGATCAATGGACAGAGTTTTAAGATCATTTAGTTCTTCTATTGCAGAGACTTTTGGATTAAATTTATCAGGCAGAGATCTTAAAATCTTTTGAACTAAGAGTGATTCTTCAAACTTCTCACCAAGACCCTTCATGGCATTCACAAGTTCTTTATCTCTTAAAAAATACTTGCTAACTGTTTCATCTTCAATCATATTTAGTTGTTCAAACTTCAACCTAAATTTTTGAAGTTTAGCATATTTTACTTTCTCATTTCCTTCATAGTTGCTAATAAGTTTGTCCCACATTTCTTTAGCAGTTTGAAGATGCATCACCTTTACAAACTCGGCTTCTACAAGTCCATTCAAGATAGCATTCATTCCCTTAGCATTAAATCTAAATTCTAACTTATCATCCTTGGAGGCTAGCACAACAGGATTTATGTATCCAGTCTCTACTACATCCCAAACATTAGCACCTAAGTCCATTAGGTATGTTCTCATTCTAACCTTCCAAAAGGAAAAATTTGTTCCATCAAACAGAGGAGGCTTACTGGCTAAATTCCCTTCATGACTTGTCATGTTTAAGCTTAGAAATCTACCTTTAAATAAAAGGAACTCGTTCTGATACCAATTGTTGAAATTACTAAGACAACTGAGAGGGGGAGGGGTGAATTAGTTGTTATTGTGCTTAAACAATCTTAACAATTAAAATTGTTTTTAATCTTTCTCCAAGTGACCATCAATATTATACTACATATGGACAACATAAATAATAAGCATCACTCACACATAAGATAAACACAGAGACATATTTTCATGAGGAAACCCATAAAGGGAGAAAACCTCTTCTTCTTCGAAATAATAGGCAGTCTTTTAAGTTTTGTACATCATCTTTAATTGAGCACCAACTCAATGTGAGGCTACTACCTTTGTTTTACAAGCTCCAACTTGTTTAAGAGCACCAACTCTTTGGTTTCTCTAGCACCCACTAGAAGGAAGCACCAACTCCCTGAGTGTTCCAAGACCAACTGGATGGAAGCACCAACTTCCAGTTACACATGCACCAACCTGTATAACAGAGAACAATTGTTCTCCCTTGCACTATCCTGTCACCCTAATTTTTCTGGATGCAACCAGATGGAAGCTACAACTCCCTGTGTTCAAGCACCCACTTGAACTTCTGAGGACAAAAATCCTCCCTAACACCTCCCTACCTCCCTTATTACAAATAAATGATTGAATAAAAAACAACAAAGATAAATCAATTCTTACCACTTCTTCATTGTTCTGCAATTCTTCTCTACTACAATATTCTTCTGCTCTGTTCATACTTGGCTTGACTTGCTGTCTCTTTTTATCTGTTCTATCTCTGTTCTTCTCATGCTTTTTGATATGTGCACAATCTGCTCTCTTCCTCTTTTCTCTTATGTTCAGTTTCTGTTCCTTATCTCTGAGTTTTCTTCACACTGCACATACTGTAGTTTTACCTTTTTACAGTTCAACACATTTTTTCAGTAAGAATAGCCAACTACGCACAGTCTCTATATTTTTCTTTTATGCACCACAACGATGACAGTTACACTTCGAATCTTCTTAGGCAAATAAAACGTCTTAGCAACTGAAACACCAACCGATTAAAAATCATGAATCAATTTTTCTAACTGATTCGTAACTATTCAATTAACTGTGAGATGGAAAAGTAGCCCTCCGATCATATTCAAGTTCACCTGCACTGTTGGATTAAATAATGGATCTCGTTCTTATTTCACCATTTCACAATTCGATATTTTGGTATTTCGACATTCCTTGTGATGAGATAACTTGACACTCCATGTCGCGATCCCCGAAACTTTGAAAGAAGAGCTTAGCTAAACTAGCTTCGATCATTTTGGCATTTCGTGATTTCGCATGTTGGGAATTTCTGATGCGAGCATCTCGATTATCCAAGTCGCGATCTCTAAAATGGAGTTTTGTTGTTAGAACCTTCCACAATTTCTCATTTCGGCATTTCGCAATTTCGCATGTCACGAATTTTTGATGCGAGCATCTCGACTCTCCAAGTTGCAATTTCGGAAATGGAGTTTAGTTGTTAGCACCTTCCACAATTTCACATTTTGGTATTTCGTGATTTCGACACTCTTGATATGAGAGTTCTTGACAACTCCACCTCCTGGTTTACGAAACTCCGAAATGGAGTCAGATCAACTTTTCGGTTTTTCGCACTTCGTAATTCCGGGCTTCCTGTCATGAGAGTCCTTGACATCTCCAACTCCCGGTATCCAAACCTTTAGTATGGATTCTTTGACATTTCATGATTTCGCATTTCACGACTTCGAGTTTCGTGACTTCGGGACTCCTATGATGAAGTGTCTTCAATCTTAACTCCTCCAACTCCCGGTATCTGAAATTCCAGTAGATGTGCCTGTTTTGGGATTTCGGGGTTTCGCATTTCGCGACTTCGGGACTCCTATGTTGGAGAGTCTCGAATCTTGAATTCTCAATCTCCCGGTAACCAAAACCTACACCAAAAGTTGTTTTTCACATTTCATCACTTCGACATTTCACATGTCATGAATTCGAGAGGTTAGGGAACCCCATTCCTTTGACTTTCCAGTCAGGAAAATGATGATCTTTCGCCACGTGTCCTATGGAACCAACGGTCTAGATCTTATCGAAACTTCATGGGCCTTCGTCGTGTCTGATTAATGGTCCAGATCAATCCTTGATCCGACGGTTAGGAATATATCATGAATTCACAAGTATCCGTTGTGCCTGATTCAGTATTTCGGCATTTCGCATTTCGTGACTTCGGGACTCTTGTGGTGAAGTGTTTCTACACTTCCAACACCCGGTATCCGAAACTATGAATTCTCGATCTACGAACCTCTGAAATGGAGTTATTTGACACGCTCTGACCTATCGCATTTCAGGATTTTCTGCCATGCAATCATCATTGCACTATTGGTATTTCCACTTTCTCTTGTTCATCATCATCAGGTTGATCTTTCCATCAATGAAAAACAAATACTCTACCTTCTGTCTGAAAACATGCCAACATAGAGACTAAGAATCCTAAAAGATGACCAGATATAATGTAGAAGATGCACTTGTGAGGGTTTAAATAGATGCAATAATAATGACATCTCTCAAATATTAGTCGAATGTGAGTAGAGTGATCTACTCTCTTGTGAGAGTGAGTAGCGAGATCATCGAGGTAAGATTCGACAATATGCTTGATATCATGAAACAAAATGGTCATGGTGCACTAGAAGGATGCTCCAACATTTTTAAGGCCAAAAGGAATTTTCCAGTATGCAAAATTACCCCAAGCACAAATAGATGTTGTCTTATGTTGATCCTTGGGTTTGATCTAAATTTGATAATATCCTGAAAATCCACTGATAAAATAAAAAGCCTCACTTCATGCACACTCATCGAGAATCTGATCAATGAAAGGTGTCAGGAAGTTGTCTTTAGGACAAGCCTTGTTCAAGTCTCGAAAATCCATAAACACACGGATGGTTCTATATTTCATATTCACGGGAATGGGGTTGGATACCCATTGAGTCAATAGAACTAGGTATATGAAACCATCATTAAGTAGCTTCTCTACCTCTACCTTAATATGAGGGGCCTTCCTAGTATTAACAACTCTAATACATTTTCGAATAGGTATAGCATGCATGTAAGTCTTGATCTCATGTTTGACAATGCGAGGGTAGATACATCACTAAATTATTCATATGACCAAGTTAATACATCACTAAATTCTTTGAACATATTGGTGTAGATATGAATTTCTTCAAGCAAACAATCTTCACCAATATATACATTTTCAATTTTTCCAGGAATTCGAGAGATGTCGATCATGACAGTAGGAGAAGTATTCACCATGTTTCCTTCAACATAAATGCTATGTGTATCTAGTGGAACCACGATGTGATAGACTATATCACTCAAGATAGATCTGAAATCTTCTTGTCCGATGCTAATAATCTTTGGGAGGAAGTAAGAGTGATAATCCATATTGTCCCATGGCCTATCGGGACCATTGATGGCCTCTAGGATGGATTCATCCGAAGGTGAATTATAATTGAGGAAATCATGTGATAAATACAAGGAGGTGGCCCATATGGGTTGTAGAACAAGATCCTCCTCATCCATCAGAGAGGATATAGGATCTGGGTCAACAATAGAGTGAAGGACAACCTAATATGCTATCTTTGTCACTGACAGTGGAATTTACATTCCAATATGTGATTGACCTTCACAAGACATGGCTGGGAAATGTAGGGTCCAAAGATAGTTGAATTATGAAGTATGGAAAGGAATGAACTTCATTGAACCTACTAGACATGGCATAAATGTGATGAATTAGTGCCACAAAATAAAAGGTACCCATGAGGGAGGAATACATCCTGACACCAATATCCTCAGTTTTTAGCTGAGAATTGTCAATCAAAAGGATTGAAGGTCCAAATGATGCATTAGGACTAGCATGCGCAAAGGATAACTGATCAATCATCGTGATTTTCCCTTCATGAGGAAAACATAAAGTGAAAAAAATAGACGATACGACTATAGTCATAACATAATTCCAACTACGCCCTAGTAATAAATTATAGTCAAGGGGCACATCAACCTCCTCAACATCCACCTCCATTTTTTTTCCACGTAACTGGACCAGAAAGGTGCGAAGAATTATGTGGGGATGGAAAGAACGACCATCAAATGCAGTCAACATAGTTGGATATTGAGAGAGGGTTGGAGAGCCAATGGATTTCCAACAGGTTAAGGACATCATGCATGTTGTAACACCTTCATAAATAATAGTGTGTTTGATGGTATGCTTCAAGTTATCCACATGGATTTCAAAGGTCACATGGTAAGGCAAGTGAGGCTTAACATTCGTGATGTCAAACTTGATAACCTTATATCCACACATATCTATATCTCCTAACACAGAGAACAAGGCGTTTCGTTATGAAGGACACTTCTGGAGCACCTCCAAAGTCAACGTTGCATAAGGGGTTTGACCCATATCTTCGACAATTGAATAGTTCTGGGAAACTCTAGCAGTAGCGTTGTGGGTAGATCATTTTAGTAGTCCTTTCGAAAGACGAGGAAGAGGCTCTAGATTTTCAATATTCAAAGGTGTTTTTGGAGGAGGGAAAGAATCTAGACCTAGAACAGTCTATGAAGAACTGTAATCATGAGATTGAGTGGCTAAATTAGTCTAAGACTTGACCATATTTACAAATATATGGTCACCTTCATGCATTGAGGGGTTTTGATTCCCACTTGATGCATTTCCATCATCAGAGGAGCTCGAAGTCATGTGTTGATTGTGTGGAAACAGATTGGTTAGCACAATACGCGATTGAGATAAGAGCCTCACAACTTCCTTAAGTTTGGGGCATAAGTGGATAAGGTGATTGTCTATACAAAGTTTACAAGGAAACTTCACCTTCCACTTTTCTTTCTTTCCCTCACTAGCACTGTTCTTCAATCTATCATTGTTAGCATTGTCCTTGGTTTTATTATTACTTCTCCCACCCTTACGAGTATTACCATGTCCTTTATTTCTATTGCCTCCTAGTTGTTGGTTACCATTTGGGTTGGTCGATGACTGTATAGAATCACATTTGTCAACTGGGTGGGAGTGGAGGATGAAGATGAAGATTTTCCTTCTATAGATTGTCTTAGAGAAAACGCCTTCAACCAGTTCATCCCCAAGTTTGTATACTTGGTATCTTCAAATCCTATGATGTCATCGGCATGAGGCCCAAGATTTTTTATAGGGTCGTAATTTGACCTCGGTACGTTAGGAATAATTTCATATAACATCCCATATTGATCATATATGAGTTCAAATTGATCGTCCTTGAAAATAACTTCCTCTTCATATGTTACCCTAGATATAGAAACATCCTTCGAAATATAAGGAAATAAATACTTAAGGAATCATTCCAACATGAACTCTTGAGGAATGTAGGCTTTGATCAACCTCTTCCATCTATGCCACTCTTGGATATGGTCTGAGATATGGGTTCATTTATCCTAACACAAGGCCGACATAAGTTTTATGTCAGCATCATAATGAATCGACAACTGGAAGTGGCTGAGAAACACCAAAACCATCTGATTAAAATTTACGTATGTTCCCCCTCATAGCTCAGTGTACCATTTGTCTACAACCTCCATGAGGTTTCATTGAAACAGTCTCAAACAAATAGAATATTCATTAACGGAATTGGATGAGCACCAAATACGAAAATTAGTGATGTGGTCACCTCGATCCTCTCTAGTATTTCCCTCAAATTTTAGAATGTTCGAAGGAATCTTGGTGTGGAAGGGGGTCCATAATGGATCATGATGCATCGGTTCATTCATTAATATTTAAAAGTATGGAAAATTAAGTGTTGCAAGAAAAGGGAGTCAGGGTTGCAACATCTAATCCCATGCTTCCGGTAAATATTGATGCTGAGGGATCACAGACCATCCAGGGTCTTTGTATGCACCATGGACCTGTCTAGTATGGTAATATCCTCCTCCAAATTGATTCATAAGAGGCTATGTGGGAATCATACATGTAGGAATGTTATAATGAGGGTTAAAAACATTGCCCACAGCTAGAGGATCTCCAGACTGAGGTTTCCCATAGTATGAAACTGACTCCCTCCAAGAGGAAATCCATAAGATAGGGGTGGGTTCGTCATACCAAACATGTTGGTCAGAATCGGTGTGGAGGAGGAAGTTAGAAAGGATGGAATATAATAAGTGGCTTGTTCGCCCGGTTGATTAATCCATCCAGGATCATTAATATTAGGATTAGAGCTAGGAGGGAAAGGAGGTTGGCTTCCAGTCGTATGATTTGTTTGGGGAATATGAGCTCCACCAAATGAGAGTGGAATATGTGGAGGATCCATGCCCCAAGGTCCAATACTAGGATTTCTATTATTTGTTGGAATGGAAGACGAAAGTTGCAATGTCATATTTGGCATACCAAAAGAGAAAGGGTTATAGAATGAAGGAATGTATTGAGCATTATATTCAGGCATACAAAAAAGAGACCCAAAAGGGCTCATTACTATGGGTCGAGTAGAAAACATTGGTCGGATAAGAGTGATGATGCGAACCTATGGCACTACAACCAAGGTGGTTGAAGGAGTCAAAGGAGTTCCATTAAATACAGTAGGTATAAGATTTGAAGGATTCCCAATATCTTTCTGACTCGACTCAGTACTCATACTGACATGATCACAAGTCTGGTAGGTGGAGGTGTGTGTACCACGTTTGATAAGTTTACACCTTTTAGAAGGAAAATACTCAAGATGTGGTGGTAACTTTAACAAAAGGTAAGACCTGCGAGGAAGGTGGTCTAACTCCATGATGAATCAAGACTCAATATATAAAAACAAATCCCAAGGCCAACTAACAATCAAAGAGCACACCAAAATAAACAAAAATGCCAATATGCACACAAACATGGTATAGTAGCTGAAAAGGGGCCTCCCTCACTAGAGTAGGTATGCCTCGCCCAATAGGGGCCTGAGAATCCCTTCAAAAGATCATAGGTATCAAAATCAGTTATAATCTCCCTCGTGGACTTAACATCATAGTCCGTCAGATCTCCCTGGAGAGGTAATCCTCCATAAAGAATGTGTGTTGTCCGACCCTTATCTGACTCAGGGTATCTACATAATAACCCCTGCAATAACCTATATGGTTACCTATGTCAAGAAACTAAATACACCATGATATAACCAATGCGTAGGATAACATTCGTAAGTTAGGTCCATCGTATGGGCAGGGTATCAAATCCCGAAATATTGAAAGCACCACCTCTCACAGAGGTAAAGTTACTAGAAAACCCCCCAAATATGAATCGATCCCGATAAATATATTTGACTCTAAGAAGATATTAGAGGTCCATATCTGCAATGAACTTCGCCTGACGCCGTGCTTAACTCTTGTGTGAGTGGAGCATCCTGACATCACTAATTACACAATGGATTTGACCACTTCCAGGACATACACATATGTTGAGTTCAATAGCCTTGGAGAAGTTTACTCACAAAATCCTATTCCAAGGCCCTATATCCTATGCTTGTTTGTGTACTCTGAAAAAATAAAATCGTTTCTAATCAATTTTAATTAATCAACGTTACTTTTAATGGATTTGTTTACTCAAGAGACATGCTTGTGAAACTGATGATGTTATGACTCAGTATATCAAAGAAATGAATATAAACAAAGTGATAAGTCCTAATCTTAAATTCCCAAAAGATGATAAGATTTCAAAATGAATCTTTAAATTCAACTCTGAAATTTAAAAAAGATTCAATCTTTCCATATGTATCTAGATCAATACTGAACAACTAGAAGAGAAAATGCAAAAATGCAAAACAAATATTCTTTTTTGAATTTTCAATATAAAGAAATGAAAATGCAAGGAATGAATAATAGCTTGATATGCAAACCCTATTGCAAGGAAAAAGAGACAAGCCAAGAAAGATACCAAGAAGCAAACAATTAGACCAAGATGCAAGGACAACCAATGAGAAACATGATGATAAAGAAAACCACTCAAAAATACAACAATAAAAAGGTTTCCTATCACTTTCCAGGAACTCAACAGTTAGCCCAACAACCAAAGAAGTCTCAACAACCATCAAAAATCACCCAACAAACACCGAACTATTTTAGGCTTAAAAAGTTGATGTACGTGACAATTTTAGAAAAAATTGCATATGTACGCGCCCTATAGAAGGACAACTCGTGTATGTATGCGTTTGTCAAGGGAAAAACCACATATATGTATTAAAACACTGTTAGGGTAAGGATAAGGCCAGGAAACTCAAATTAAAAGTAAAAATAGGTTGTCAAACAATTAGGAGAAAAGGAAACCTAGGATAACAGAGAGCAATCGAAGGAGAAAAACACTCGAAACCCTCAATAAAGAAGATTCAATCCCCAATATGGTCACCGATATTGTTATGAGGAAAATCACTTTATGGCATGGGGTAAAACACAACAGATGAAATGACTACAAAAATCAACTCTAATACCAAGCATGCTATATATATGAAAATGCTAACAAGACAAGATAAATAGCCTACCTTGTCCGATGTTATGAGGAAAATCACTCTATGGCATGGGGTAAACCACAATAGACATAAATGATGGCAAAAATCAACTCTAATATCAAATATGCTATATAAAAAAATATGATAACAATACAAGATAAAGAGCTTACCTCGTCCAGACGTTCGATGAAGTCCATTGTTGAGCACTTGACCCAAATAAATACACCTGCAACTTGTCCTAAACAACCAAGATACGCAAGCATATGGTGATAATATACAAATTTATCACATTCAATAACATATTCCATCAATATTCATAAAAAATACGCCCATGGAATAAAAATTCAAATATTTGCAAGATATTAATTAGACGAGAAAAGAGTATTTTTATTAAAATATAATCAATAGAAGTGTATGAATGATGAACTTTCATGTCAGAATTTTCAGGAAGAGAAATTAATTCCCTTCCAGCTGGGTCTCCACCACTTAAATCCTCCACCAAGGGCAAGCTCATATAAGAGAGACAATGAGGTTCTCTATCAAATAGGGAAGAGCTTGGGGGTTGAACAATGTGTTTAGACTTAAAAGGACAAAGGGATGCAGACTCAATATGAAGTGAATAATTTCTCCAGAGTAACTTTTCTCTCAAAGTTGAATTTTTATCCCCCTCTCCACATCTTAGATATGGCCCATTTATAGCCTTCAAATGGAACTGAAGGGTCGAGTCAAAACGTTTCCAATAAATGGAAGGTCAATGATCATGGATCATGTGATGTGACATGAAAAACCGACATCATTTTTTTAATTTTGATCACAAAACACGATGTGCGTAGGCTATAATGGTGAAACCTGCGTATACGCATGATATACAGTGGTTAGGGTGTGTATATGTGGAAAAATACATTTTTTATCTCTGGGAACTGCAAAAGGGGACTTCAAGTCTGCATAGGGAAATGGAAAAAGGCCCTGTGAGCAAGTTTGCATAGGGTGAGGAAAATCTTGCTATAATAGATTCCCCATTGAAGTGGAGTAATGGAGACCCAGCTGGATGGACTAGCTACTCATGAGAATATTATAATCCATAACGACTTTGTGCATATGGCTTCCAATTGGATTATACTGCAGATCCATGTGGAAATATACCAAACAACTTTCCATGGCCATGAAAAGGAAATAAAAGGGTAGATACATGCCATAAGATGTCATAGTCATGCACAAGGCCTAGTAAAAACCAGTCCCAAAATCAATCTGAAGATATCTATATAAAATGGAGTAAAATTTGATCTCCCATGATCACTGAAGTCATATAGGTACCGATCCAATGAAAGATAGCAACAACTCAGGAAAGTTGAGACTATGAACTAATGTCTACAATTCTTCTACATGATCTGCCAAAGGTGAAAGTCTACAGTATGTTAATAAAGGAGTTGAGGTTGAACACAATGAGACTTTGTTTGATTACTGGTCATTAAGGTATATCGTTAGCAAACGAGAGACAACCTACCGAGGCACTGAGTACATTCTTACAAGTGTGAATAAAGGTGTTGAGGTCGAACACTTGAAGAATCCATCAATCAAGAGGCATTGATGTATTCCCAATTTTCGATGGAGACATAAACATCCATTGATGATTGCAAGCCTCTAGGTACTCAAAGGACTCTAGGTATTGTTTCCAGAATAGATGTGCAGTCGATTGAAGGAGACCCAATGAAAGGAGAGCATTAACAAATCTCTCATAATTCATCACAAGGTACTGTTGGATTAATGAGAGGGGGGGTGAATCAGTAATATATTAATAATCCTTTTTAACCACAAAACACAAGTGTTATGTCAATGTAGCATTATCATCCAATAGTTGCAGAGTAAATAAATAATGAATAGATGAGAAATCATACACAGACACAGTACATGAGTGTTTTTTATGTGGAAACCCAAAGCGAGAGAAAAACGCGTAATTGTTTTTCTTATATCTCTTTAAGAATTACATTAATTGGAAGCACCACCTTCTTCTTTTTTCCAACTACAACTGGAAGGAGGCTCCAACCCCCTAATTTCTCAGGCTACAACCTAAAGGAAGCTCCAACTACCCAATTCTCTAGCAACAACCTGAAGGAGGCTACAACCCCCTAGTTTCTTAGGCTACAACCTAAGGGAATATCCAACTCCCCAATTCTCAAGCTACAACCCCCTGTGTTCTCTGACTACAACTGGAAGGTGGATACAACCACCTGACCTTGCCCCATCCAACTACCCTGATGTAGAAGTAGAATGATGGAACGACTGTCACACTATCACTATGAGATATACTTTTGTAAACCTATACCAATCAACCTGTAATCAACCTGTAACAACCTGTAAAAATAACCTGTGCCAACATGTACCATACATAAACATGTACCTCAACTGGTACCATAAAGAAATTCATCAACCATGCACCAAACCTATACAAATAACCTATCACAATAACCTGTCTAAACAACCTGTAATCAACATGTACCATAAATAAGTGCATCAACCATGCACCAACCTGTACCTCAACCTATACCATCAACGAGTGCATCAACCATGCACCAAATATTTACCAATCATGCATCAAATACACATAAACTATGACTCGTCAAGATGTACCAACATCATCAAATATACACCTCATGTATATGCCAACTCATCAACTACTTGTCTCAACCTTATACCCAACATGTACCTCAACCAAAAGCCCTCATAAATTTCATCATCCAAATTTGTTTTGTAACTTTGTAATAGACCTAGTGTATATGATCATGTATATGTAGACCTTCCTTAACTTTAACAATAAGAGACTAGCATTTTCATCAAACATTACTTTAGTCTAACATGACTAATTTTGGATTAGTAAACAACCCTAGCTTGAAATAATCATAACTATGTACCTGTAATGAATAAATATCTGAAAATAGTACACAATATTCTTCAATTATGCAATTCCTCCAGGTGTCACTACTTGGAACCTCTCAGAAAAGGAGTTATATAAAAATGGTATACCTTGTTGAATTATGGCTTATGCTAGTGAGAAAACTTGTACAATGTTCCCTGCATGGGATGTTTGTTGTATGGATCTAAAAATGGTACACATAATACTAAAGACTAGACTATAACCAATACATTTGGTCTAATTGAATTTGGATCTGTTATGAAGAATTTATGACATTTTTACCTGAAACGTTTGTTTTAGACTAGTTTCAGGACTAGCCACAAACATTATTTTCCATAGTGTAAATCCAAAAATACAACAACCCACAAGCAAAAATGTTTATCACAACTACTTGGATATGTTTCCTCAACGACCTCCCAATTTCACGATCGGAATCATTATATAAAAAAATAATTCTGAAAATGGCGAGATGACCTATAAATAACATACCTTAGAAAGAGTCATCAAAAGAATTTATCCTCCCTTGAATTTCAGCCTCCTTTACTTCACCTTCTCTCTAAAATCTGACTTAGATATCCTTTGGTTACCTCATTCACTTTTGGATATTCAATATGTTCAAGTGTGATTAAAATGAGAGAGCCTTGCCTGTTATTTGTACATTCATGTAGCTTTCTCAAGGGGTTACCTTTTAACCATCTTAACCCACTTTCCTTGTTTTAGGGATAACCCACTTCTAACCACTTATCCACTTAGTAATTTCTCCATTAAATTTATTATTTAAATACTTTATTTTGTATCCACTTTGACTTATAGTACAATCATCACTTCACTTTATTATTTAAATTACCTTCTAACCATGTTAACCCACTTTCCTTATTTTAGGGCTAACCCACTTCTAACCACTTGTCCACTTAGTAATTTCTCCATTAACTTTATTATTTAAATAATTTCTTTTGTATCCATTTTGACTTATAGTACACTCATCAGTTCACTTTATTATTTAAATAATTTCTTCTTTGCAACCACTTTGACTAGTTTGACCTTTTAAGGCTTCTAGATGACTCATGAGGGTTCTCCAACTTCACATGGCCATAACTCTCTAACCATGAGGAGTTATGTGACATTCCACATACCACTGGAAATGGAATGACATGTACTATCCATATATAATAGTATTTCCTACAAATATATCAAAACTCATACCATTATCCATCAAACAAACTTGGTTTCATTACCCAAATCTTTGTGCTACCGAACTTTCTTCAAGGGTTGACATCAATGAAAACCAACCAAAATAATGAACACTATTCCCCTTTGGCATTGATGGAAACACTCTGATGCAATACAAAAGTCATATCACTCATGCTCCCACTATGACCATCGCTCCCCCTAGAACCATGCCTTTGTGCCCTTTCTCCAAGCATTTACCTTTGCATCTGATAAATCTCTCCCCCTTTGTCCTCAATGGAAAATGCATACGTCCATCTGGGGTTGCTCCCCCTAACTGAACTCTTTCTGAAATTGATTTCCCAACCTGAAATGTCCTATTTATGGTGATTCCTCATGTAAATATAAGACATATAAGATAAACATTCAAAATAATTCATTTTGGAGTAGAAATTACTTCGAGTCTCTGGCGAAGATACTCAAGACTTCCCATGGAAGCAGTTTTGTAAATATGTCTGCCACTTGTTCTTTTGTGACCACATATTCAACTCTGATGTTCTTCTTTATAACCTATTCCCGTAGAAAGTGATAATTGATTGGAATGTGCTTTGTCTTGGAGTGCATCACCAGGTTATTTGAGATATTGATGGCACTTGTATTATCCACTGGTGCTTCGTCAATCATCAATACAACCTGCCCAATCTGCATCTTTGTAGGAAATAAGTGATAGATCCTTTCATTGTGGATACCATAATCCAAACTCGTATGTTCCTTTGAGATATCTAAAAATCCTGTTCACTGCTAATACATATGATTCCTTTGGTGTTGCTTGAAATCATGCCTTCTATCCAACTGCCTGCATTACATCTAGTTTGGATGCTATCTCATATAGTAAGCTACCAATCATTGACATGTATTTCCTCTGGTATGTATAGATTGAATCGTCATCTTTTCTCAATTTGCAACTGGTTTCCATAGGAGTAGCAACTGGTTTGCAATCTTCCATTCTGAACCTCTTTAGCATTTGTTTGATATACTTAGTTTGAGAAATAAAAATCCCTTTGTTTCTTTGGCATATCTAAAGACAGGGAAAGAAGAATAGTTCTTCGAGTAATGAAATTTCAAATTAATTCTTCATATCCTTTGAAAATTTATGGCTTAACCTGTCATCATTGCTACCAAAAATAATATCATCAACATAAAATTCAATTAATAAAATTCCATCTTGAGTTACCTTGATGTAGAGGTTGTTGTCTGCACTTCCTTTTCTGAACCTTGCCTGCTATAGATATTTATCCAATCTAGAGTACCGTTCTCTAGGAACCAATTGTTCAATGTAGAATTCTTCTTCAAGTTCCCCATTCAAAAAAGTTGATTTCACGTCCATATCTGTCCATACTATTCAAGACTTTTCTACGCAAATGTCCATAATTTTGACTCATATGTCATTGTACTATCATGAAGTACTACTACAACTGATTAATCTATCATATTGTACTTCTTCTAAATGAATGCACTAAATTTGTCTACTCAAATTTTGCAAGATTCTCAAAGGATGGTTCTTTGGTTTGTCTCAGCTACCACATAGGATCCCCCTATCTATTATTCATATTATATGGGAGTATCTAAGCCAGATGGCAAAGAACAATTCCTTCTGTGAAGTGTATTCATCATCATCTTCATTATTAGATTAATCATCTCTCTGGGCTCTGACTTCTTACTTTTTGTTTGTGGATTCATCTTTCACTATAGTGCTTGAAAGTACAATCTCTTGAACATGTTCCTTATTTACGTGTACTTATTTTCTTTAAGTTATTTTCCAAATATTTATGTATCTGACATCTTTCCTTTTCTCTATAGAATTTTCTTCATCTCGTTTTATTTACAATCTTGTGATCTTTGGGACATGTTCTTCGTGTTTTGAACAACCATTGTCAACATACCAACCCCACTTCTTATTCTTAGCTTGTAGAGTGAGTGTGCATTCTTCATTCCTATACTTATTCTATTTTCTTATCCATGTTCTCTTCTAAGGCCAGGGATGATTTTAAGGATGGAAATTTGTTTTAAAATGTAGAAACCTTGGATAATCTTACTAATCCTTCATATGCCAACTGTAAATGTTCGGTGATAGTTTTGTAAAAATATGTAAAATTATAAGTATTTTATATAGTTTTTATAAAATTTTGGCGATTTTTAAGCAAAAATAATTTTAACCTATAGAATTTGGGCGAATCATTTTTAAAAAAGTGAATCTCGTTTTTGGAAAAACCATGGAAAATTAGCTCATGAGCGAAATTTATCCCCTAAAATCATAAATGTCTAAGGCTCCTGTCTGTGACTGTTGTTGTTCTATTGTGGTTCTCTAGGAGGGATTTCCATTCTACAATATTTGGCCATGTGTCCAAAGTTATTTCACTTGTAGCATTCCACTTCAGTGCTCAATGCTTCAAACATGTTGTAGCTTCTTCTCTGTGTTTCACTAGGCCTTCTTGGATAACCATTTTTTGTATGACTTTCAAATTTGTTTATGTTCCTGCTATTAGATCTACAATTTGTAGCTTTATGCCCAAAATTATTGCATGCATAACATAAACCCAAAAACATAGTTTGATACATGGGAGTTGAAAATATTTTGAAATGAGTTACTCCTATGAATACTTCTTCTTCCTGAGACATATTTGTTTTTTTCGTTCATTGATTCTGAATTCTAAATCTTCTCGGTGGAGGAGTGTCCCTGTAATATTCCTTGTAGGTCTTCCTATCCCCATTGGTTATTTCTACATAACATTTTCGATATGTTTCTTGTTCTATTTCTTTGGAGCTTGATCCATTTTTTGTCTGATTGTATCCAAATTAAGACTTGTCATGATTAGGCCTTTGACTACTGATAATGTCATCCAAAACTTTTGAGTTGTTCTTCATATTTTTCTTTTGAAAATCCTTTCTCAATGTGACAATCTCTACTTCCAAATTTCCAATGATCTTGTCTCTTTCTTCTAACTGTTATTTGACTTCTTAAATTATTTTATATTCTTCAATTTGAACCTTCAATTCCATGATGATCTTCTCTAGTTCTTGAGAGTCTTCCTTCTTGTATAGTTATGCTTGTAGCTTCCTTTTTTCCCTCTTTTCTCTTCTTATAAATTTTATGGAAGTCGACAATTATTCTCGGTAGTCAAATTTTGCCTCTTCATATTCTTCTTTGGTGTCTTCTTGATTAGAGTCTTCTACTACCATGAATAGAACTCTTTCGGTCTCACTATCACTGAATTTATCTTCATCTGATGAGGAGATGCCTTCTTTGGTGCATAAGATTTTCTTGAAAACTTTCTTTGTGGTTCCTTTGCCTTTATATGTTTTTTTTCTATTTGAGTAATCTTCATCATTCCCCTTATTTTTATTATGAGGAAATTTGTTAGCAAAATGATCAATACCATCGCAATTAAAACAAATCAATGGAATCTTACCTTTATTGTTAGAAAACCAGGACCGTGGAGCAATAAAATAAAACAAATGAAGAAACAAAACATAGAAGATACACAATAAAATAGAGACACAAATTTACGTGGTTCACCTAATGTGGGATACGTCCACTAGAGAAATTTCCAGGTCATTCCTTCATTATTATCCAGTAAATGAAGGGATACAACCTACAACAAAAACTGCTATAACTTCCTCTTCTTCTCTCATAGAATCCTCTCTTAGAATACAATACTCAACATAATACATAGCCGCAATACATTTCCCTCATAACAGAGGGTTGCCTTCTAGGGAAAAAACCCCCAACATAATTTCTACCATTAGATATATGACCTTATAATGAATGGTCCATATTTACAATGAAATTACAATATACATTTACAAGGCAATTTTTCCTTCTGGGGCTTTGCCCCCTAACCCCCCAGCCGGAGGGATAGCCCCCCCGGACCCCGCAGACGGGGTACCCCCCCTATGCACTCCCCTACATACAAGAGTGTACATAATTCTAGGGTGTAAAGTCTTCATGGGGTATAAACACGGTTGAAACAAAGGACCTATGAATTAGGAAGATAATCAGGATCCACAACCAACGTTTATATCTATCGTTGGTTCCCTCTTTCAATCTCTTGAAAAAATTGGCCATTTCTTCATCATCTTCCGAGATGTCACTGTTGCTTCTACTTTTTCTTTTTTATTTCCCTTTTGTTTTGACATTTTTTGTGCTTTGAAAGTTGATTCTTTTATATTTGTATTTTCCTGTTCAGTTCTCATTTCATATTCTATGAAGATTCCATGTAGTTTGTCCATGGTTATTGAGTCTAGATATACTCTTTCTTCTAGTGTTGATATCTTAAGATCAAATATCATAGGAAGAGATCTTAGTACCTTTTGAATAATTACAGATTATTTAATTTCTTCTCCCAATCCTATGATTTCATTTACTCTTTCTACTACTCATAAGAAGTAACTTACAATATTCTCATCTTCCTTCATATTTAGTTGTTTGAACTAACCTCAAAATAAGTTTGAAGATTTGCTTCTTTGACTTTTGAATCTCCTTCATAAATATTTTTACATTTGTCCCAAATCTCTTTAGTTGATTTACAATGCAAAAATTTGGTATATACTGATTCACCAAGACCATTCAGAAGTGCATTTGTGTCTTTGGAATTATTTTGACCGAGTTTTATTTCTCTTTCACTTGTTGGCGGAACTGCTAGTTCTTTGTTTCCATCTACTATAGATTGCCAAATTTCAAATCCATGTGCCTGTATATATGTTTTCATAATTCTTCTCCATAATGCATACTTATGCCCATCAAATTGTGGTATTCCATGTTTATAGATGTTTTTTCTCTCCATGATCTACCTTTCAGTGGTTAAACTAATTCTTGAAGGAACTGGCTCTGATACCAATTGTTGGATTACTAAGAGGGGGGGTGAACCGATAATACAAAAATAATCATTTTTAACCACAAAATGAAAGTGTTATATCAATGTACCATTATCATACAATAGTTTTAGCATAAATAAATAATGAACAAATGAACAATCATACACATACATAGTACACCAATGTTTTTTACATGGAAACCTAAAGAGGGAGAAAACCATGAAATGTTTTTCCTTATATGTCTTTAAGAATTACATTCATTGGAAGAACCAACTTCATTTTTTCCCATATGTAAATGGAAGGAGGCTCCAAACCCCTAGTTTCGCAGACTAGAACCTGAAGGAAGCTCCAAATCCCCAATTCTTTGGCTACAACCACCTAGTTTCTCAGGCAACAACCTGAGGGAAGCCCCAACTCCCTTATTCTTTGGCTAAAACTAGAAGGAGGATAAAATACCCTATGTTCTATGAATACAACTGGAAGGTGGCTACAACCACCTATATTTTCCCCATCCAACCTCCCTGATGTAGAAGTAGAATGATGGAACCATTGTCACACTATTACTGTGAGATATACTATTGTAAACCTGTACCAATCAACCTGTAACAACTTGTACCAATAACTCGTGCCAACATTTACCATACATCAACCTGTACCTCAACCTGTACCATAAACAAATGAATCAACCATGCACCAAACATGTACAAATAACCGGCGAGAATAACCTATCCAAACAACCTGTAATCAACCTGTACCATAAACAATTGCATCAACCATGCAACAACCTATACCTCAACCTGTAACATCAATGAGTGCATCAACCATGCACCAAATATGTATCAATAATACATCAAATACACATAAATTATGACTCATCAATATGTACCAACAACATCAACTATACACCTCGACCATGTATAATAATATATAAGGCTAAAGAATATTGGGTTTGAAGAGAAAGCAATTAGGTCACATGCTCTTGTGCTCCTGGACATCCCGCAGGTCGCCGACCCTGTGGCCCCCCCGACCCCGCGTCCCTCCACCAAAGCTACAACAAGCTCCGTAGGCTCAATGGCGTCTCCCTCACCCTCTGCTCAGAAGAACGACGACCCTCCTGGTGTTGCTGCGGTGGCGGCCCCTTCAATCTCGGATCCCCTTCACGGCTGCGCTCCCCCTGGAGCTTCGGTCGCGCCATTCAAAGGTCACCCTCCTGCTCAGGGCCCCTCCTTCAAAGAGGTAGCTTCAAGACAACCCTCTGGTCTGCCTGCAATGGCTCATGAGGGTGCCTCTCATCAGGGTCAGTCATCTGGGCTGCATGCAGCAGTTCCTGAAGCTCCGACAGTCTCAATACAAATGCCTCAGGAAGCCCTAACTCATGCTCGACACTACGACAATCATTCTTTGGTCT
>SNQJ01S0012345.1:97544-127389 GCA_010110895.2 Picea sitchensis | reverse complement strand
TTATTACTAATTGTAGTACTCTATTAAAATTCTTTGAGATGATCAAATCATTCCCTCTTATTTCTCATGAAGAAGATATGGATGTGTTTATATACTATTAAGAAGATTGTGTGTGATGTTGATCACAATTTAATTCTGATGTTGAGGCCCTCCTTCAATCTTTTCTTATTGTAAAAAGATTGTTTTTGCACATAAAGATCATATTGGGTTATTGAAGAACCATTTTCATATAAATCCAAGCAATAAATATTTGGGGTTTGTTTCCTAGAACTCTCCCTAATCCAAGATATTCAAATATATATCTTTAGGTTAAAGAAGAGAACCACCTCTCTAAAAACGAAGGGGGAATAATGTTCTCATGAGGTTGTCGTTTCGGTCGATGGATTCAAGCGTCAACATTTTTGGCGAACATACTGGGGACCGATTTATTTTCAAGATATTTGAGGAACCATAAATCTCCATGGCTCAAATTTTCGAGAAGAATATTCAATAAAATTGTTTATTATTTTAAGCATGGCTCACTTTTTTTGTAATTTCAAAAAGAAACGAGAAGCATCAAAGATTCGGGAGAATGAACTCCCTGGAAACTCCATTGAAAAAATTCAAAATGAAAGGTTTCATTCATGTCGTAATGATTCTTTGTACTCTTCATCAATCCAATCAATGGATTTGTAAGACTTGACAAAAGGGATAAATACTTAAAGAAGGAGGTGATTTCATAATACCCCTTTAAATCTACCAGAAATAGACTTTCAAATGCCCAATATTCCTTTTGAAATTTTTTATACATTCTTTGGGGATGCTTCAGAAGATGCAGAACAACATTTGATTAATTTTAAAGGTACTTGCTATGATTTCAACCTCACTGAAGACAATGTTACATGTATATTATTCCTACAAACTATATGAGAGGATTCTCTTGAATGGTATAGTTCATTAATGCCTAACTCCATTACTAGTTGGGATGTGTTAGAAGATTCATTTGCAGAAAAGTGCATTCCAAAATTGCATTCATATGTTTTTGTTGATGTTTTAATTTTTGTTTCCCACCCATCCTCTCCCATATGGAAGAAAGATAACAAATTCACCAATTTTAAAGAAGAATCTAATCAAAGAGTGGATGAAATTTCTATGTCAAGTCATGTTGTTGAAAAGGAAGATGAAAATTCCAAATTACAAGAAGAAAATTCCAGTCTCCTATATACTCCATATGAAGACATTTCGAGCAACAAATTTGAAAATGAAATTGAGGAGCCTCCACCAAATACAAAAGAATATTCCATCCTTGTGATAGATGATGAAGCATCACAAGAAAACTTGTAGCAAGAAGAATTGATGGAAGAAATAAATCTTCAGAAGAATGATGAACAAGATCACCTTTACAAGAAAGCAAAAACTTTTCAAGAGATTTTTGATTAATCAAGAACCTTGGAAGTGGTTGTAAATAAAAAAAAGTATGAATACATTCTTATGTCGAAAACTCATTAGCCAAGAATTGATTTTATTGAATTATGGTTCCAGAGAATTGTTGGCCAAACAACGCAATCAAATTTTCACCATACTTGATATATTTTTTCTCCAGTACATATTGAGAGTGTCCCTGACTCATTGGTACAAGTCCCAACATATCTCATAATTTTGGAGTTCATTCCACAAATCATATCAATGCTTGAATGGCTCCATTGGAAATATGTCTACACCTAATGTGCCCCTTTCTTTCAAGTAAGTTAGGGTAGGTAGATCATGTATGTACATACTTTGTTTCTTCAGTTCATTTTTGCATAATAAGGTAGTCTTTATATTGAAGTTTGAAGATAACTCCATAAAATAAGAAGAATTACAAGAGTTCAATCTCAATATGACTCCATATCCCAATCGAGAAGGTAACTAGTCTTGAGATTCTGGTGTTCTCAGCAACCCACAGAGGGTCACTGTCTCGCAGTTGGAGCAAATTTTTGACCAAAATTTAGTCATTTATATTTTCCTACTCTTGGATTCATAAAATCCTTGATATAAACAGAATACATTTTTGAAATTTTACAAGTTCATTCTGCAGCCCTCAGTCTCAGCTTTGCCAAACATTTTTTGAATCAGAAATTTGTTTCGGTATGCCTAAGTTATTCAATATTTGGTCCAGAGATCCAATTTTGAAGAATCTTTCTATTTTGGCTAAGTATTCTCATCACATATTTCTCTCACCTTTCACCTCTATCCATCTGAACACTTAACCATTTTTCTCCCTTGTCCCTTATCCTCCCAAACTTAGTCATATTTCAGTGATTCGCGGGTTGGCGGGTTGGTGGGCCTTCATCTCCACCCACTTTCTCATGTCATAAGTCTTCTACTAAACTTAGCCATTTTTTCAGTTTCGCAGGTTCAATATCTCATCCTCTATTTTTCATGACCTTCACTTTGCACCCCAAGTTATGTGATCTACAATTCGACCATTAGCCTTGTCGCGGGTGTCGAGCTCCAAATTATTTCATTCCTCTTTCATCTGAGTCCGACCAACCATTTTCAACACTTAGTCTACTTTTTGTATCGCGGACTCGCAGGTTCGCGGACTCATACTATTGTGTTTTCTCATTTTCATGAACCCATCTGAGAAGTATCATTACTTAGCCATTTTTTCATCCATGCGGATTTGCAGGTTGGCGGATTCATATATTCCCTCACCTTATCATAATACCTCACTTTCCAACCCATTGTCTACATATTACACTCTCTACCTCCGATGCCTACATTTCTCCCCTTACCCCCCTTCTCTCATTTAAATTTAACACTTAGAATATTTAAGAGTTTGTCGGGTTCGCGAGTTGGCATACTCGCAAACTCATTCACCTCACCCTCTCACCTCCTTGAACCCGCCATGCTTTTCTAGTTATTCCTCATTTCTCGATCACCTCCTTCTTCACTTAGAAATTTATCCTACTTTTCATACATTTACCTTGAACCAATAAGATCATTACACGTGGAAACATGTGAAATTAATACAAATGACAACTAATAAATGGAGACATGGAAACATACAAAGAGAGACACATGGCATGATCTTATTGGATGACAAATGGCAGATTCTTATTGGAATATTGATGTCCTACCAAGTTGTTGGAACACACATAATTTTGAAATTTTGAGCTTTATTTTATTTAACCTCTTAGAAATGAAATTTCACCCAAAAAAGCATAAACTTAGAAAGTTTCCTTTTAATTTTAAATCAAATCCATTGGTTGTTATTTAGCAATAAGGCGCTTGCAATATCTGTCGTTGATGAGTTTCCTTAATTTGATCAAACGATCCTAATGATCTTCGAAGTTTTGGAGCCGCCTGAGTTTTAAAGAATAAGTCTCTAACGGTCGTTTCGGAGCTCCGCGCTTCGGATGTTCCAGCAAACCCAAATAATGAAAACCCTGAAACTCTGAAACCCGAAGATAACCACTCATGAATTTTCCCAAAATAACTCACGAACACGAGCCCTAGGACACGTTACTTTTAAAAACCTTCCCTCGAGTTGACACGTGGTACTTACTTTCGACATTTATGTAGGATGATTTGCACATTTTCAAGTGACACGTGGCACCTCTCTTTTCTTGACACGTCATCAGAATGATATCATCCTTGCCACAACACTCTGAGAGATTACTCTTCAGGATTTTTTGATGTCATAATCCCCAGATTATCAAAGCATCGAAGTAAAGCGATTTCAAAAAGGTAAAAAGGAGTTAATAAAACATTTAATAATGGAGGTTAATCACGATTAAGAGTTAATTAATTACTTCACAATTTTTTATTTCAGAAAGTTTCCCTTGTGTTATATCCAAAACCTCTGAAATCCGAACTTCCAAAATACTTAAAGTTAAACATGATTAATTAATACTTAAGAGTGATTACTCAGAAGTTAATTACTTCACAGTTTCGGATTTTGGAAAGTGTCCCTTGTGTTATATTCAAAACTTCTGAAACACTTGAAGTTAACACAATATTTTAAACATGATCAATTAAGATTTAAAAATGATTACTCAGATATTAAATCCTCCGCGAATTTGGACTTTGGGAGATTTCCACCCTATCACATCCAAAACTCTCGAACACGAACCATCGAAGTATTGATGGCATTTATGATTGATTAAGGATAATGATTTCAAATAAGGATTGTGAATCACTAGGTAATTAATTCCATTAAGGTTAATAAATTCTTCGTCAGTAAGACTATACGAAGATCAATAAACGTTTTTTAATAAAATCACTTCGAATTTCAAAGTCATTTTTACCATTTGCAATTAGTAGTTTTTATCCAGTATAGAACTCACAGACTTCTCCTGTAATAGGTAAGCTTATTTGGTTTCTTTGAGGATTATGGTGCCGCGAAAATTTGCGAAGAATCTTGATGCAACGGGTGATAATTCAAAACTGAGCGTAGATGTTCTATCAGACACTACTCTGCGAGTTGCAGACGCCATTAAAACTTGGACGTGGGTGTTTGAGGTCTTAGAGCATGAGATCATTAACTGTCTAGACGACTATGCCAAAGAAGACGATGACTCTTACACAACTAAGCTTAGACATGTAGCACAATCGAAGATGCATAAGATAGTTGCATGGCTGAGAATCATACCTTACAATGATATGATAAGTTGGGCCTTGGAACATGTCGACATTCAGACCAGGAGAATCATCAACCACCAGCAGGTCACCATCATCTCTTTCCGACCAGAACACCTACAAGTAATGTACAAGATTTCCCCTACTCCTAAACACACTTATAATGCCGCATTTCTTCTAGATTTTGAGAGAAAGGAATGCACCCAATACACCAGAAATGGCCATGATATAGTCAAGACCTGGTGGGGACATCCAGAAAAATTCAGAGCCGACGCCCATGGTATGTACGCCACGACGTCTTTAGACACTCATATGCTATATGTAGCCATGATGCTCTGTCTCTTGTTCAGGAAGAAGAACCCTACACATTTCTCGGTTGAGTGGGTAGCCATCATGAACGAGGTAGTCGAGGGTTATACTTTCAATTGGGACAAGATTCTATATGATAATTTGGCCAAAGAAATCATTGAATATAAATTAGAAAAATCAAAATGGAAGCCTACCCCTTTTTACATGTCGGCATATGTTATGGACGCCATTTGTTTCACGACCCCTTTTCCCCTAATGAACTAGAGATAGACCCTAGCTAGTTCTGATCCAATTCATTTTTATCACTCCAAATTATGGGAGGAGAATGACAAATATTTCTTCTACGAAATTTGTCACAATGTGGTGGTACCGGTTCACATAGTTATTTATGGTCACCCACCTCCCCGTATTTCAGAAAGAATTATGGGGAACCTGGGCAAGATTTCAGACTGGTTCATTGAGGATAATTTCTCCTAAATCAAAGTATTTGGTTGTTCGGTTCCTCCTCATTCCCTCCCACATTTTTTACCCAATAGGTTGGTGTGCAGAGAAGTGGCATACCAGACAATGGCAGGAGGTATCAGCAAGGAATTAAAAGAATCGGAAAAAAAAGGTTTGGTAGAATTTCCCCATTCAATTTCGTATGTTTACATTATTAGATTTCGGTCACTCTAAAGTCGAGGCCGCAGCACTGGAGGATGTCAAATTGGTTGACATCAAATTCAAAAAGAATGATCCACATAAGATAGTGGAAAATCACCTGGATCTATTTAACATGAAGTGATACATCCATGAGAATTATCCCTATGACGAAATGTTCAGGGGAGTTAGATATTATGAGGAATTTTGAAGCAGATTCTAGACTATGCCCCCTGACCAACAAGTTGGTTTCCTCAGCATTCAGAAACACAAGCGAAACAGTTTACCAAAGATACTACAAGGAGATTCAATATCCACGCCTCCTTCACAAGAAGTTGGGCCTACAGGATATGAGCCAAGTTCCTCCATTAAGAAAAAAGTTGAGGAGGTCCCAAAAATCCCAAAGGTATTATTTCATGAGATAATAACGTCACTTTCAGGACTGAATGATCCACAAGTGTTAGCTCAGTTCAAAGCCTTCATGAACCCAGGAAAAATTGTCCCTCATTCAACACTAGCAACTTCTTTTGGCACCCTGAATACAACAGGACAACAACATTCCACGGAAATTGCTTCTCCCATTGCATCATTAACCCATTTAGAGAAAAGCTTCAGAAATCCTTGTTTCGAACTCACTTTTGTAGGTGATCTTACTCCTATCTTACCTGAAGAGATGCCTCCCTTGGATTTATTTTTTAGCAAGGAATGAAAGGCTATCGTGAAAACATAATCTCACCACAAGGATGAAGTAATCACTAAAAGGCAAACACCGATGTATGACGGGAAAGACCATGATGGTCCGTAGTTTGCAAAAGAGGTTGTAGGTTCGTTAGGGGCTTTTGCCACTTCCAATCAATGGTCAATGGACAATATGACCGAACAACTGCGACATAAATGCATCTTGGTAGAACAAATGAAAAATTAGATATATAATACAGAGAATATTGTCACAAGCAGGATGAACCAGTAATTTGAGCAACTCAGGGCTAGCCATGAGCAACAAATTAAGCAATTACAGGATAACCTTGACCTGCTCTACCAGAGTTCACAGACAATCCAAGGTCTGGTCACTCAGGGAGACAAGTTGATAGAGAAGCTACAGGTTATATTAACCCTAACAAAGAACACAACGATAGACATTTTGACCTTCAAAACACAAGCATCAGAAGTAAATGAGAGGTTGGAAGTTTCCCAACAAGAACTCTATCTAAAAGTAGATGATATTCAGAAATGTTATCAAGTAGTGGAACTTTCTCTAAAATAGATTTTTATGTCAAGGAAAAGGAGGCCTTCTCAGCCTGGTATAAGTTTCAAGAAGTTATCATATGGATGCATAGAGCTAATACCCTTGGCCCTACCCTTCTCTCCCATTTTGAACAAGTGAGAGGAGAAATGGCCCTAAAAGCCTGGGAAAAAAATCTGGAAGAAGGAAAGAAACTTGCCAGAGATGTGAAAGAGGCTTGTCTAGAGGCATTATCTTCATTAAATAAAAAGTTGATTGAGTTCGAAGGAAATAGTATCTCAAAGGCCTTGGGGCAGATTGAAATAGAAATGAATTGTAAATCTCCAGAAAGAACAAGAAATATACTCAGGTAGCCATCCAAGAGATGAGCCAAATTGATCTACTTAAAATCAACGAATGGTTGTTTAATCCAAGTTCACGGTTTCAGGCCACAGTCCAAGAGGTGAACAAGATCCAGGAAAGGATACCCCAAATACAGAAGAAGATGTTTGCCTTCGAGTTAAATGAAAGGATCGAGCCTTCAAGGTTCGTAGTAGCATTGATGGAAAGGTGCACCCATTGCATTGAACAGGGAAAGGAAAGTGTAGTTGGGATAAAATGAGAAAGCATGCACATCATCCACCTTCTCCACCCACTCTACCTTTCACCCTCCAGCAGTCACTTACCCCATCTATCCCTACCACCCGCATTCTCCCATCCACTCATCCCACCTCCTCATTGGACGCTTTTTCCCTCGTCATTATTTTTGTGAACAATTACTCTCCCCTGTAACCATTATCCATCCCTTAACAAGCCAATGTTGATCTATTCATCTAATCAATCCCCTCCCATTTCTTCCACCGCAATTCCTTTCCCCACTGAACACACCCGAAGGGATAGATGGCAATGAAATCAAATGGCCAAGGTAGTAAACCGATTGATTGGGGTGCCCCTAATGGACATGTGTACCTAGCTCAAGGATCAAAGGAAAATGAGTGCATCTACCAAAAGACGAAGAGACTGAGGAAGTTCCTGGAAAAACTCATAAATATTTGCATACTATTATTTTATTCAAATGTATTCTATTTTTAGTCATACATTGTGGGAATTCCAACGGTGTTTAGTTGTGAAAAAAATTGTATAAATATATAGATTTAAGATCTATTCAAGGATGCTTCTTGCCGAATGTAATAGAGAAACTCTTTTTGAGTATCAATACAAGTGCAGACAGAGATTCTAAGTTTCTTTCAATTTGAGTTATGTGTTCCCTCTATGTTTCCATTTCTCTGAATTTATTTCTGTAATTCTTGAAGAGTGATTGATTGCAACTTAGTGTTACATCTATTGTGATCATATTATACCAGGAGTTCATTCAGGAAACAAATTTTCCTTTGTTATTATTGTGAGTAAAACAAGACCTGTAATCTGTGTGAATTACTGCATTTTATATCATGTTCGAGGATGCATCTTCTACTTTTCTACTACTGCAAACAAGGTGAGACTTATTTGTAATTGATACCTGACTTTGTTTAACAATTTTGTAAATCTTTCTACATCATTTGACATTATAATTGTGACTCAGATAACGAGATACAACCTCTGTATTGTCTTATTATTAATTTCATTTAAATATTATTTCTCAAAAAACTGAAGATATAAAAAACACTGATAAAAACATTTCATTTAAAACCTTTGATGCCTGAAATTATTCTTCAAGCCTTAGAATCAATCTTAGGAACAACATATTTTTGGTGTCATTGTCGAGGACGAAGAAACAAAATCATTTTCCCTGGGAAAACAACAAGGTAAATTTTGTTCTTTGATGGTGAACAAAGATTGAATACATGAGTAAGGCTTACTTTATCTTTCACCTGGCGACTCCATCGTAGACAAAACTTCCATTCAGTCGAAATAATACCAGGAAAAATCCAGACGAAAAGCAGACTACACCAGTTTCAGATCCCAAAAATTTGTTGAAACCAAAGGGATATCTCAGACAAATTGTTGCATCAGCAGGTAAGGTCTATCAACCTAGAGTTACGCAAGTTAATGTTAAGGTTATGGTTGAAGAACTAACCCCTAAATAAAAATTTAAATAAGTTCATTCTGTAGAACAATCGACAAGTAAACCTGAAGTTAAACTCAAAACTCCAGAGGTAATAATTCCCAAAATAAAATTTGAGATTGACCAAATCATCCATGTTTCATTGATAGATACTTTTACCAGTGAGAACAAAGGATCCATTTCAATCCCCATTGTCATTAATACTCAGTCGATTCTTTCCTTTCCCGAAGTAAAAGTTTATGTTTCTTGGAATCCTGAAGGTTATTTCCTATACCTAGATTCCTCCCCTATTACTTTTCCTATCTATACATCAAGTAAACCTGAGGAGTCGAGATCAAGTTTTATTTTTCCCCATCATCTAGATATTCCATCTTCTCATGATCATTTTCCCAAACTTCATTCACAACATCTCGAAATAGTCGAAAGATCAGTAGTTCATTGTTTTGAAGTTTTTGAAAATATCCTTTTTAGTCACCGAATTCTGTCTCCTAGGATTTCAATGGTTGGTGTTGGAGGTGTCGGAGGTGCAGGGGTTGCTGGAAAAGCTCAACCCCATAGGATCTTTGTCAAGGTGGCCGCTAGATATGCTCCCTTAGTCCTTCCTATTCTCTTGTATGATTTACCCAAAAATTACATGAAGAACCTCCCCAAATTCACGGGAGAAGGGGATCTAACGGCAACAGAACATATAGCCTTTTTTTATTAGTTTTTCGATATCCTTGGCATTGAGAATGAGGATGTTTTCTCAAGACTGTTAGTACATACTTTTGAAGGACAGGTAAGAATTTGGTTCAGAGGATTCCCAGTAGGTTCTGTACGATCATATGATGATCTAGAAAATGCCTTCCTTAGGAAATGGGGAGAGAAAAATGATCATATTTATTACCTAACTGAATTCTGAGCCTTGAGAAAGAAGACTTATGAATCGGTTCTATAATTTATTCAAATATTTAATAAGATTTATCACAAAATTCCAGCCGAAGTTAAACCTTCTCAACCAGCTGCAAAAGTCACTTTTGTAGGGGCTTTTGATTATGATTTCTCTCTACTTTTGAGAGAAAGGAGATCCATTACTTTAGCGTGGATACAAGATGATGCCATAGAAATTGATTCCAATATGATGGCATCTGGGAAGTTGAAAAATAAGGTTGATATGGGAGCCAGAGAACCCAGACATTTTAAAGAACATGCAGGACCCTCTGGATCTAGAAAGTCCATGGAGGAAAAAATGGATGAGATGGCCAAAATTATTAAATATTTATCAAAAAAAAAATCTAGGATGGAAATAGAGAAAGCCAAACCTGATCCATACGTTAGGAATCAATTCAGGAGAAACCCCATTCCTCAGACACAACAAAGAAAAATAAAAAATGAGGATCAAAATATTCAAGCTCCATTTAAGACAGGGAATTTCATGCAGAGAAATGAAGTGCAAGATTATGAGGAATTAGAGGAAGATATAAACAACCTCAGCGATGATGATATTGAACCTCAACTAACCAAGAAGGATTATGAGAAATCCTTAGACCTAGAATCCCTGTTTAATAATGATGAAAACATCAACAATCTGGGGGACTCTACGTACAAAGGTCTCGCTGACTAAATAATGGTCGAGCTTCAACATAAATATGATTTAAGGCCAAGAGAAAAAAATTCTACAAATATTCCACCAAAAAAGATTTTATCACGAAACAAAGCAAATGAGGTAGCAATTACTAAACCATCAACTAAGACGCAATTTGCCCGAATAAAGCAAGTTGAAATGAAAGGAGTGCAAACTAAGAATCCAGAAAATACAGAAGTTGAAGTTCGAACTGAAGAAATTGAAAAACCAATCGCGAGTTTAAATTTAGAGAATGAACTTAATAAAATTAAAATTCCAATGCCTCTAGTTGAACTTGCTAAGAACCCGATCTATAAAAAAAAAAATCGCTAATGCAATAAAAAAATTTGATGTTGAATGTCAAGATGATGTTATCAATTTGCAGGACGAAAATCCTACAATCATGTTCGGCCCACACATTGAAAACAATAAGGATTGTGTTGCTCCGTTCTATATCACATTGATTGTGAACAATCATTTACTTCACAATTGCATGCTAGACTCAGGATCCTCTCATAATTTAATTCCCAATATTATCATTGAAAAATTAGGCCTTGAAATCACCAGAGCTTATCAAGATTTGTACTCATTTGATTCTAGAAAGGTTAAGTGTCTGGGTATGATTAAATATCTAGTTGTAAACCTTGCTCATATTCCTGTGAAAATTATCCATATGGATGTGGTTGTTGTTGACATTCCTGCAAAGTAAGGCATGCTTCTATCCAGATCTTGGGGCGCCAAATTAGGAGGATCGGTTCAGCTAGACATGACCTACGCTACAATTCCAATTTTTGGTGGATAATTCACTCGACTGTACAGAGAAACTAGACTAGCATATACTGTAAGTGACCCTAAAAACCCCAATAACTACCCAGTCTATGTTGTTGATCAAGAATTAGGAAATTGTATATTATCTATAGATGATGATTTTGAAGAATGTATAGAAGAAGAAAATAAAAAAACAGAAATTTCAAAGAAAAATACAAATGTTAGAGAAGGAATGTGGAAAATGTTCTTTGATGGTGCTTCATCATGTGAAGGAGAAGGAGCTAGATTTTTATTTGTAGCACCAGGTGATGAGTATGTTATTCCTTTCTCTTAGAGATTACAATGGGAGGTCGATTATACCGATAATGTCTATGAATATGAAGCTTTAGTCTTAGGATTAGAAGTTGCAAGAAAGTTAAAAATCGAACATCTAATAGTCTATGGTGATGCAGAGCTCATTGTAAAACAAATAAAACAACAATATCAATTTAAGCATCCGAGATTGAGATCCTATATAAATTGTGCATGGGATCTTCTAGAGAATTTCTTCTTGTCATTTAATATTCACTCTATTCCCAGAATGCAAAATCAGCAAGCTAATTCTTTGGCCAAAGTTGTTGCGAACTTCATACCACCTACTTTTTTTAAACTAAAATATCATATTGAGATGAGACATAGACCTTCGATTATGAACAATGTTCAGCACTAGAAAGTGTTTGAAGATGGCGAACAAATCAAACAGTTCCTGGAAATGGTTGACGAGTTTTCTGAGACCCACATAGATCAATAAAATCAAAATGATCCTACTTGGATTATGCAAGAAGGAGAGAACCCAGAGAAGTTCCAAGACAAAATTGCAAATCATTGCATCCTCTTACTTAAGAACAATCAAATTCCCAGAGGCCTAAACCCCTTAGAAAGGTTGTTTGACCATGATGATATACCTTTAAAGTCTACCTTGTGACCTCAACCCGAAGAAGTTGAAGACTGTAATGTAGGAACTAATGACGATCCCAAAATGGTCAAAATATCAAAATACCTTCCGTCCCAAATAAAGAGTAAATACGTTGAGTTACTTAGACAGTATAAAGATGTTTTTGCATGGTATTATGATGATCTAAAAACTTATGATACCTCTATTATTGAACATAAGATTCCCTTAAAACATGGTATTAAACCTTTTAGGAAGAATATTAGACAGAGAAACCCAATTCTCCTTCTAGTAATAGAAAGGGAGGTTAAGAAACTCCTTGATGAAAAAATCACCGTTCCCCTCAAATACTCTGAATGGGTGGCCAATTTGGTCCCTGTTAGAAAGAACAACGGTGAAATAAGACTCTGCATTGATTTTAGGAGCTTAAATCAATCTTATCTTAAATATTTCTACCCGCTCCCAAACATGGACCATGTTTTAGAGAAGGTGGTAGGGGCTAACAAAATTTCCATGATTGATGGTTTCTCAGGATATAACCAGATCGTTGTTCATGAATATGACAGAGAAAAGACTGTGTTTACCACTCCATGGGGAACCTTTATGTATGATAAAATTCATTTTGGTTTGATGAATGCAGGAGCCACTTTCTAAAGAACGATGTATATCACGTTCATTGGTGAGAGAGAGACATTTGTTGTTATTTATCTAGATGATTTGACAGTTTTTTCCAATTCTGATGCCGAACATTTGATGCACCTCAAACAGACTTTTGAAAAATGCAGGAAATTTGGTTTGTCTCTTAATCCCAAAAAATCACATTTTTCTATGCAAGAAGATAAGATTTTAGGCCATATAGTGTCAAAATAATGAATCAAGGTTGATCCTAAGCGAGTTGAGGCTATTGACCTGATTAATATTCCTAGAAATAGAAAAGAGATTCAATCCTTTTTAGGTAAGATCAATTTTTTGAGGATATTTATTCCTAACTTTGTTGAAATAATCAAATTTATTACAGATATGCTAAACAAGGACAGTGAAGTTAAATGGACTATAGAAGCCAAGGAGTCTTTCGAGCATGTTAAGAAAGCTATAGGAGAAGCACCAGTATTGGCAAGTCTAGACTATACTAAGGAATTATTAATCTTCTATTTCACTTCTGAACATATTGTTGCAGCAGTACTCCTTCAAAAGAATGAAGAAGGATTCAAACAGCCAATAGCCTTTTTTAGCAAAAGCCTCAGAGATGCAGAGCTAAGATATGATATACTTGAAAAACAATCTTATGCAATGGTGAAGGCTCTCAAGGATTTCATAACATATGTCTTTCACTCCAAAATAATTTCTTAGGTGCCAACAAATGTTATTAAAGATATCTTGGTTCAACTAGATAGTGATGGAAGGAGAGGTAGATGGTTGGCTAAAATTCAAGAGTTTGATTTAGAAGTGAAACCAACCAAGCTAGTGAAAGGCCAAGGTCTGGCAAAGCTGTTAGATGAATCAAATTTCAGCTAGCTCAGAATAAATAACTCTGGATCACATGACTCGCTCCTAGATATAGAGAAAATTGACGATCAAGCACCTATGATTCAGATTGAAGAAAAAATTTCTTCCTCTGCCCGGTACCGTGATATTGTTACATACCTCCTTACTCTTCAATTCCCAAATGACATGACTCCTTCTAAAGCAAGGACTTTAAAACTACATGCAATTAAGTATTGCATTGTTGATGGCAAGTTGTACTGGAAAGACCCTATGGGTTTCTTGTTATATTGCCTGACAGAATCTTAAACAAAAGGGGTAATTGATGAATTTCATGAAGGAATGTGTGGGGGGCATCATGCCTAGAGAGAAACATATTACAAGATTTTAAGGGCGGGATATTATTGGCCAAAGTTATTTACTCATGTGAATGCAAGGGTCAGAGCTCGAAATTCATGCCAATTGTTCGTTGGTAAGAAAAGTCTTCATGCCTTACCTTTAATTCCAGTAAAAGATGAAGTTACTTTCCAACAATGGAGCCTAGACTTCATTGGAGAAATCCATCAGCAATCAAGTGCTCAACATAGATGGATTCTAACCGCTACCGATTACTTTACGAAATGGGTTGAATCCATTCCAACTCGGAATGCTACAGATTCAGTAGTAATAAACTTTTTGGAAGAAAACATCCTGGCTAGATTTGGTTGTCCTCAAAAAATAGTCACTGACAACGCTCAAGCTTTTAAGTATATGGAAATGATCAATTTTGTCAGATATAAAATATTGTTTTAGGTCATTCTACAGCTTATTATCCTCATGGAAATGGGTTGGCTGAATAATATAATAAGAGCTTGATGACTATAATTAAAAAAAAAATGACAGAAAATAAAAAAAAGCTTGGCATATTCACTTAAAAGTATGCCTTATGGGCAAACCGAATCAGCACCAAGAAATTGATTGGTATGTCTCATTTCCAATTGGTTTACGGTATTGACGTTATCCTTCCTGTCAATATCGCTCTTCCTATAATGAAACTCTGGCAGGATGCAAACAAAGAGCCAAATGACGTTACGAGAAGAATGAATCAAATCATCGAATTTCAGCAAAACAGAGTGGAAGTGGATGATAAGCTTCAAAAGTAACAGGATAATATGAAGGCCCTTTTCGATAAAAAAGTCTAAGACTGGGATTTTCTTCCTGACAATTTAGTTTTAAAATGGGAGGCTATAAAGGAAGATGCAGGGAAACATGGCAAATTCGATCATCTCTAGTTCGGACCATTCAAAATCGCAGTTGTTGAGGGAAAAAACTCATTCTCACTGGAAAATATTGATGGAGAAATTATGGACGCTCCTATCAATGGGATTTACTTAAAACATTTCATGCAGTAGTCACATTTCAAATTTCCATTGTATATATCGGACTGGATTGACAATGGCTATTTTCATTTTCATTTTTTCTTTTCTTTTTGTAAATTGTCTGAGTCATTTGATCATTGGTTGTAAATATTTTCAATAAATTTACAATTGCTTGATATCATTGAAACAAAATATAAAAAAAATATGTATCACATACCATCTCTATTCTACAGGATTTTCTGACATTTTACATTTTATCCCTTTTGCAGAATATATCTTGTTGAACAAGAGATGAGGTTGAATAAAATTCGACACAGGATTTCTCTAAAAACGAGTGATAAAATAATAATCTGCCTTGCTGAAAATTCAAAAGGAAAATGAGGTATGAATTCCTACTCTTTTGGTTCAAATAAAATTTTAAGAAAATTCTTTTGAAATGAATGGGGAGGAATTTTCACTCATGATAATATTATCACTTGACCCAAAAAATCAGAGAGGTATAAAATTACAACTTAAAGTGTCATACTGATCAATTCTAAAGCCATCTCTTAAATAAAAATAAAATAAAAATAAATAAGCTCGAAGGAAGTTTGAACTAAATACACAAGCTTGTGTGGGATTGGGGTTTTTGTGTCAAGTCCTATGAATCCTCAGTTTGGTTATTTGTACCTATCCCCAAGTTCTTATCCACTTCAGATTTTATTTATCCTTTCTTAATATTCATAGAAAGAAAGAAACTCACCTTGACTTTGGGAACTTAAAAACATATTTTCAAAACAGGATTAGGCGAAAATCTTTATGTTCCTTTGATTTTAATTGAAAAAGTATGTCTAGGCTAATCTTGATCATTTTAGCTCTTCTATAGGACTTTAAACTGACTAATTCGCTCAAGTTTGATCCCTAAAAATATTAAAATCCCCATTAAAAAAAAAAAACCCTATAAGCGAAGGTGTATTGAAAATTGGAAGAAAGTTAGTTTCAGTGTATTCTTAAAATCGTTAACAGACCTTCTTTTCAAAAAAATTAAACAGATATCATCCCTCATATGATACATACAGATTGATTGCCCCCACTTCAAAATGTTAAAATATAAAACATATGGTGAAAGGAAATTCATAATTTGATTTCCCCCATCTTGTACAAAAGATATGATGAAAGGAAATTCATATAATGATTGCCCTCATCTCATCAAAATGTGAAACTGCTAATTGAAGTGGTGAAAGGAAATTCAATGGGATAAGTTGATAACTTCATCGGGGAACTGAACAGGCTCGCTGGCAGTGAAGCAATATCTGTGATATATGTAAGGTTGTCATACATATCCATATAACATACTATGTCATCTAGTTCTCTTTCTGGTGATATTTACCTTATTAACCAACTAGGGATTCCCTAAATAAACTGTTACATCTGCTTAACCATGAAGAAAACGAAGTCAGTCAAAGACCGATACTTATGTTAAAGATATTTTGATTATACTAAACAATTATAAAATCAGTTTTAAGAAAAGGAAATTTTAAAATAGCCTAAATTGAAATCAATCATTAAGTATGTTTTGAAGGTTTTTGAGATTTGGTTAAGTTTGTTTTTCTATGTATGGTTAATTCTTAAATAAAACTGGAAAAAAAAAAAAAAAAATCAATAATGACTCCATTTACCCAATAAAGGCACTTGGTCTACTGTTCTTTCGTGCCTCACAGGGAGCCGCAATCCCCAGATGGAGCCTATGTTGGAACACGCATAATTTTGAACTTTTGAGCTTTTTTTTTCACCTCTTAGAAATAAAATTTCACCCAAAAAAGCATAAACTTAGAAAGTTGCCTTTTAATTTTAAATCAAATCCATTGGTTGTTATTTAGCAATAAGGCGCTTGCAATATATTTCGCTGATGAGTTTCCTTAATTTGATTGAACGATCATAATGATCTCCGAAGTGTTGGAGCCACCTGAGTTTTAAAGAGTAAGTCTCTAATGGTCTCTTCGGAGCTCCGCGCTTCGGATGTTCCAGCAAACTAAAACAAGGAAAACCCTGAAACTCTGAAACTCGAAGATAAACACTCATGACTTTTCCTAAAAGAACTCACAAACACGAGTCTTAGGACACGTGTCTTTTAAAAACCTTCCCTTGAGTTGACATGTGGAACTTACTTTCAACATTTACGTAGGATGATTTTCATGTTTTTGAGTGACACATGGCACCTCTCTTTTCTTGACACATCATCATAATGATGTCATCCCTGCCATGTCACTCCGACAGATTACTCTTCGTGATTTTTTGATGTCACAATCCACGGATTATCAAAGCATCGAAGTAAATTGATTTCAAAAAAGTAAAAAGGAGCTAATAAAACATTTAATTTTGAATATAAAACTTCAGAGGTTAATCGTGATTAAGAGGTAATTAATTACTTTGTAGTTACCGATTTTGGAAATTTTCCCTTGTGTTATATTCAAAACCTCTGAAGTCCAAACTTCTGAAATACTTAAAGTTAAACATGATTAATTAAGACTTAAGAGTGATTACTCAGAAGTTAATTACTTCACAGTTTCAGATTTCGGAAAGTTTCCCTTGTGTTATATTCAAAACTTTCGAAGTTTGAACTTCTGAAACACTTGAAATTAATACAATGTTCTAAACATTATTAATTAATATTTAAAAGTGATTACTCAGAGATGAACTCCTCTGTGAATTCGAACTTTGGGATATTTCCACCCTGTCACATCCAAAACTCCCGAACATGAACCGTCGAAGTATTGATGACATTTATGATCGATTAAGGATAATGATTTCAAATAAGGATTACAAATCACGAGGTAATGAATTCCATTAAGGTTAATAAATTATTCGTCAGTAAGGCTATACGAAGATCAATAAAAAAAATTGAGTAAAAGAACTTCTTATTTCAAATTCATTTTTACCATTTGCAATTAGCAGTTTTTATCCAGTATAGAACTCAGAGACTTCTCCTGTAACAGGTAATCTTGTTATGTTTCTTTGATGATTATGGCACCGTGAAAATTTGTGAAGAAGATTGATGCATCGGGTGATGATTCGAACCCGAACGCATATGTTCTATCAGACACTACTCTGCGAGTTGTGGACGCCATTAAAACTTGGATGCAGGTGTTTGAGGTCTTAGAGAATGAGATCATTAACTATCTAGATGACTCTACCGAAGAAGACGATGACTCTTACACAGCTAATCTTAGACATGTGGCACAATCAGAGTTATATAATATAGTTGTATGGCCGAGAATCATACCTTACAATGATATGATAAGTTGGGCCTTGGAACATGTCGACATCCAAACCAGGAGCATCATCAACCACCAGCAGGTCGTCGTCATCTCTTTCTGACCAAAAACCTACAAGTAATGTACAATATTTCCCCTACTCCTAAATACACTTACAATGACGCATTTCTTCTAGATTTTGAGAGAAAGGAATGCACCCAATACGCCAGGAATGGCCATGATATAGTCAAGACCTGGTGGGGACATCCAGAAAAATTTAGAGCTAATGCCCATGGTATGTACGCCACAATGTCTTTAGACGTTCATATGCTATATATAGCCATGATTCTCTATCGCCTATTTAGGAAGAAGAACCCTACACATTTCTCAGTTGAGTGGGTATCCATCATGAATGAGGTAGCCGAGGGTTATACTTTCAATTGGGCCAAGATTCTATCTGACAATTTGGCCAAAGAAATCGTTGAATATAAATCAACAAAATCAAAAGGGAATCCTACCCCTTTTTACATGTCGGCATATGTTATGGATGCCATTTGTTTCACAACCCTTTTCCCCTAATGAAATAGAGTTGGACCCCATCCAGTTCTGAGCCAATTCATTTTTATCACTCCAAATTATGGGAGGAGAACACCAAATATTTCTTCTACAAAATATGTCACAATGTGGTGGTACCAGTTCACATAGCTATTTATGGTCAACCACCTCCCCAGATTTCATAAAGGATTATGGGGAACCTAGGAAAACTTGCAGACTCGTTCATTGAGGAGAATTTCTCTTATATCATAGTATTTGGTTGTTTGTTTCCTCCTCATGCCCTCCCACATTTTTTACTCGACATGCTAGTGTGCAAAGAATTGGCGTACTAGACAGTGGCAGGAGGTATCATCAAGGAGTTAAAAGCAACGTAGTAAAAGGTTCGGTCGAGTTTCCCCATTCAATTTGGCATGTTTACATTATTAGATTTCGGTCACTCTAAAGTTGAGGTCGCATCCCTAGAGGATGTCAAATTGGTTGACATTGAATTCAAAAAGCATCATCCACATAAGATAGTGGAAAATCATCTGGCTCGGTTTAACATGAAGTGATACATCCATGAGAATTATCCCTATGATGAAATGTTCAGGGGAGTTAGATCTTATGAGGAAGTCTGAATCAGATTCTAGACTTTTCCCCCTGGCCAACAAGTTGGTTTCCTCAGCTTTCAGAAACACAGGCGAAATAGTTTACCAAATATACTGCAAGGAGAGTCAATATCGACGCCTCCTTCACAAGAAGTTGGGCCTACAGGATCTGATCCAAGTTCCTCCAATAAGAACAAAGTGGAGGAGGTCCTGAAAATCCCAGAGTTATTATTTCATGAGATAAGAACATCACTATCAGGATTGAATGATCCACAAGTGTTAGCTCGTTTCGAAGCCTTCATGAACCCGGGAAAAATTGTCCCTCATTCAACACCAGCAACTTCTGTTGGCACTCAGAATACAACAGGACAAGAACATTCCATGGAAATTGCTTCTCCCATTGCATCATTAACCCCTTTATAGACAAGCTTCAGAAATCCTAGTTTCGAACTCACTTTTGTAGGTGATCTTACCCCTATCTTACCTGAAGAGATGCCTCCCTCAGATTTATTTTTCAGCAAGAAACGAAAGGCTATCGTGAAAAGAGAATCTCACAAAAAGGATGGAGTAATCACTAAAATGCAAAGACTAGTGTATGATGGGAAAGACCATGATGGTCCAGAGTTTGGAAAAGGGTTTAAAGGTTCATTAGGGGATTTTTTCACTGCTAATCAATGGTTAGTGGAAAATTTGATTGAACAACTGCGACAGAAATGCCTCTTGGTAGAACAATTGAAAAATTAGATATATAATACAGAGAAGACTGTCACAACCAGGATGAACCATGACTTTGAGAAAATCAGGGCTAGCCATGAGCAGCAAATTAAGCAGCTACAGGATAACCTTGAACTTCTCTACCAGAGTTCACACATAAGCCAAGGTCTGGTCACTCAATGAGACAAGTTGATAGAGCAGTTGCAGGACATATTGACCCTAACAGAGAATACAATGATAGACATTTTGGCCTTAAAAACACAAGCATCAGAAGTAAATGAGAGGTTGGAAGTTTCCCAGCAAGAACTCTATCTAAAAGTAGATGTTGTTCAGAAATGTTATCAGGTAGTGGACCTTTCTCTAAAAGATATTTATGTCAAGGAAAAGGAGGCATGCTCAGCCCGGTATAAGTTTCAAGAAATTGTCATATGGATGCAGAGAGATAATACCCGTGGTCCTACCCTTCTCTCCCATTCTGAACAAGTGAGAGGCGAAATGGCCCTAAAATCCTGGGAAACAAATCTAGAAGAAGGCAAGAAACTTTCCAGAGATGTAAAAGAGGCTTGTCTGGAATCATTATCTTCATTAAGTAAAAAGTTGATTGAGTTCGAAGGAAACAGTATCTCAGATGCCTTGGGGCAGATCGAAATAGAAATGAACCAACAAAGCTCCAGAAAGAACAAGGAATATACTCAGGCATCCATCCAAGAGATGAGCCAGATTGATCTACTTAAAATCAATGAATAGTTGGTTAATCCAAGTTCATAGTTTCAGGCCACGGTCCAAGAGGTGAACAAGATCCAGGAAAAGATGCCCCAAATAAAGAAGAAGATGTTTGCCTTCTAGTTAAATTAAAGGATTGAGCCTTCAAGGTTCATAGTAGCATTGATGGAAAGGTGCACCCAATGCATTGAACCGGGAAAGGCAAGTGTAGTTGGGAGAAAATTAGAAATCATGCACATCGTCCACCTTCTCCACCCACTCTACCTTTCACCCTCCAAGAGTCACTTACCCCATCTATCCCTACCACCTGCATTTTTGCATCCACTCACCCCACCTCCTCATTGGATGCTTGTTCCCTCATAATTTTTTTCGTGAATAGTTACTCTCCCCTGTAACCGTTATCCATCCCTTAACGATCCAATGTTGAGCTATTCATCTAATCATTCCCCTCCCATGTCTTCCACCGCAATTCATTTCCCCACTGAACACACCTGAAGGGACAGAGGGTAATGAGACCAAATGGCCAAGACAGTAATCCGAATGATTGGGGTGCCCCTAATGGAAATGTGTACCCAGATCAAGGATCAAAGGAAAATGAGTGCATCTACCAACAGACAAAGAGACAGAGGAAGCACCAGCAAAACTCAGAAATATTTGCATATTGTTATTTTATTCAGATGTATTCTATTTTTAGTCATACATTGTGGGAAGTCCAACGGTTTTTAGTTGTGACAAATTTTGTATAAATAGATAGATTTAATATCTATTCAAGGTTGCTTCTTGCCGAATGTAATAGAGAAACTATTTTTTAGTATTAATACAAGTGCAGACAGAGATTCTAAGTTTCGTTCAATTTGAATTATGTGTTCCCTCTGTGTTTCCATTTCTCTAATCATATTATACCAGGAGTTCATTCAGTAAACAACTCTTCCTCTGTTATTACTATGAGTAAAACAAGACATGTGATCTGTGTGAATTACTTCATTTTATATCATGTTCAAGGGTGCATCTTCTACTTTTCTTCTACTACAAACAAGGAGAGACTTATATGTAATTGATACCTGACTTTGTTTAACAGTTTTGTAAATATTTCTACATCATTTGACATTATAATTTTGACTTAGATAACGAGATACAACCTCTGTATTGTCTTATTATTAATTTCATTTAAAGATTATTTCTCATAAAACTGAAGGTAGAAAAATCACTCATAAAAACATTTCATTTAAAACCTTTGATGCGTGACATTATTCTTTGAGCCTTAGAATCAATATCAGGAACAAAACAAGTGATGACATGTGGAAAAATATTATTGGATGAGTCATCATGGTGATTGGGCATGAGGTGGACGACGCCGCGATTCAAAAATTGTTATTTTATTCAACAATTTTCTAAGCGTTGAATCCCTTATGCTCCATAATCTTTTTTTCTCGTGTTTCTTACTAAGTGTATGAAACGCTTAGTATTATATATCATGAAGAATATAATATCCCAATGCATGTGGGATAGAATTTTGAAACCAAAAATTAGAATTTTATGAAGGGAAGCACGAAATTCATCCAAGGGCCCACATTTACCCATCGGTTTTGATCAACGGTGATTGAGTCACGATCTTGCAGAGGCCATAACTTGAGCTCTGAATGTCGGAATCATGAAAAATTTATACCATTGAAAATTTATTTCGATGTAGAAGATGGTGGTATAGGTTTCAAGTGCTGAAATTAGATACATTTTTCTTAGAAATTAAAATATCAATCAGCTTCATTTTTAATGGGTATTCATGACAACTCGACTTCACGAGCTCATATATTGAGATATGGGTGACGGATTTGTGCAAAATTTAATATAGTTGGAAATATAAGATAATTAATATCACATCATAAGTGATTTATATAAATAAAAAATTGATTATCATTCCCAGAAAATTAAAACACGGTCCTCCTATTTTAAATGGGAAATTAATTAAATTATGAAAATAAAATTTTATTTAAAAACTTTTATTAAAAAGGGAAAGGGACCCATTTTAGATATGTATATATTGATGATATAATTTCATTAATGATTAATTAATGAGGCACTAATTAAATGGAATGTTTCAAGAAGAAACGTGTACGGTAATTCCAAGAGAGGAAGAAAACCCTAACTACTCAAGTAGTTAGAAAATCTCTTCTTAAAAAGAGAAGAGAGGCTTCATCAAAGGTTCCAATAATCAGTATTGTGAGAGGGGAAAGGAAGAACATCAGAGGAAGAAGAAAGTACATCTATGGATACATAATCAAGATTCTGATCAAAAGAAAGAAATCTCCATCTTCTCCATTCTTTCTGTTCTTCTACACCACTTCTCATAGCTTTATGCTTGAATCTCAAAGTTGGGAACAAGGGTTAGTTGTTGAGTGTTTTTGTTGTATTATTCTATAGACTTTTCTTGTATGATCATGGATTATTTTTAGCCACATACATGGATGTCAATTTTTTGGTAATGAAGAACATTTATCATGAATAAACTCCACAAAGAATTTCTTCAGGGTTGATCTTGATTGTATCTTGTAACTTTGAGCTTTTAAGTATGATATATTTGAGGTTGACCTATCAATTTATCTTTTATTACTAATTGTAGTACTCTATTAAAATTATTTGAGATGATAAAATAATTCTCTCATATTTCTCATGAATAAGATATGGATGTGTGTATATACTATTAAGAAGATTGTGTGTGATGTTGATCACAATTTAATTCTGATGTTGAAGGCCTCCTTCAATATTTTCTTATTGTAAAAAGAATTTTGTTGCACATAAAGATCATATTGGGTTATTGAAGAACCATTTTCATATAAATCAAAGCAATAAATATTTGGGGTTTGCTTCCTATCACTCTCCCTAATCCATTATATTCAAAGATATATATTTAGGCCAAAGAGGAGAACCATCTCTCTAAAAACAAAGGGGGACTAATGTACTCATGAGGTTGTCATTTCAGTCTCAATATATTCAACTGTCAACAATCCCCAACTAACGGAACAAGTAGATACAGTATACATCCATCAAGGGGTCTCTCACATAAACCCATATCCCAACTATCATCTACGGAAAAATCCAGACCCCCTGCTAACCAAGAAGATGATTTGTTGATATATATGATCCTCAACCAAGGAGATCCATCCTACCACAAAGCATACTCATCTCGACTTTGTCTCAAATTCCCCCAACAATGGAAAGAATCAATCATGCAAGTCTTTGAAACCCTCATGCGCTCTAGAAGAGCACCAAATCCTGCATCACATATCTCTGAAGGTCTCATTCCAAGTATCTCGGTGACCATAAAACTGTAAACCTTTGTCCATAGTATGCTTATAGTAATTTTTTCATATCCATAATCACTAAACTCGGCCTCCCTGTCAATCCACATTGTTGTTTGTGGAGTCCATTGCTCCAAACATGCCTCCATGTGTCTCATGACATCAACATCAAGATCCCCCAAGGAGAATATATCTTTGTCTTGTTGATGAGTCCTGAAATGGCCAAAGTGTCCAACCATAGATACATCATGTACGGTCCTCAAGATCCCTAACGCTACCTTCTTCGACCATACTTCCTTCCAATTGATCTCATAGATCTCATCAGAAGCACCTGTACATCTCTACTCCCAGTCCTCATCCTGTTGAGACTTTGAACCTGTATCCATCTCTTGAACATACTTTGTCCCATGGCTGAGGATGCTCTCCATCACTCCCCAAGCCTCATATGACTGTCTCGGATGAACCATCCATATCTTTTTGTATATAATCCAGTCACTCCCACCAAATGGTCCCTACCTACCAACTCTCCATGTACCCTGCCATTGTCTATCTCCCCCTATGTTGATGTCTATGATAAAAGTATCGGGGAAGGATAACAAAAATAATTGCAACTGTATGTAGGACTGGAAAGTATCATATACTTTTGTCAATCCCAAGGACTTGACCAAAATCTCATCCAATACTGGCACCCATGGTGAATAATCTCATGTACTCATCACTAAACTCCAACCATCGGGTACAACAGTCTCTAACTCCACAAATTGTTGTTCAATCACTCTCCCTCCATCATCACTCATATAGTTGCTACTATTAGGAAGGTCATCTCCCAAAACTATGTACTGCTGCAAGGAAGAGGAATATCCATGCTCCACTAAATGTGTCTCCTCCCTGCAATCCAATGCATCCCCCTGAATCATGTTGTACACCTCTGCATGCTCATGTGAACTATCTCTCATCATCATATGCCCATTTATACTCATGCAATCCTTGGTATGCTCATGTATCATCATGTATCCAAGGTGTATTGTTGGGTCAACCTCTATATGGATTTCATCCAACCCTGAAACACCAATGGAAGTGTCCTCATATCTGCCCCTAGTTATGGAATCCCCGGGTGTATGTGTAAGAAAAATTGTCTCATAACCCCTCATGAATGGTGGTACATGTGACACATAGATATCCTCCAACATCTCTCGGTCACATCTCTCCATATCCATCAATGATCCTGGGTTTCCCTCATGCACCTCCATCAACTGGTGTTCCTCTACCAACCCACCAACATCCTCTGTCGAAGTAGTTGAAGTCAACATATGGCTTTCTGTTGAGATAGATGTAGTGGATCCCTGACTAGTCTCATCAAGGAACTCCTCTAATATGGACCGTGATTCCCGAAGGGTTGTTTGTGTGCCTTCCAAGAATCCATGTGTGCTCGCCAACTCATGAATGAGTCAGTCCACTTCAATATCCTTCTCCCTCAGTGCCCTATGATACATCTTGCCAAACTCCAATAGGTAATCTCTATCCATCAACAATTGTCGGTAGTTGGCCCTTATCAAAGTCACTTTCTCCCTAAGTGTATGGAAGTCATCAATGAAAACTCCCCCATATTAATTATCATGTTCCATCGAGGCCCTCCAACAATAACCTTCCACCATTGTGTGTGTATCGTCAATGCATCTAGTGGTTTCCATGATCATGTCATCATTGACTCTCAATTGTCTTGTCAAGTGTCATGACTCCTGATCACAATCTTGTTGAGGTGCTACCTCATGCCTCTCACTATTAGTGTTGATAATGGAATCCCCAACAACACACTCCTCAAAAGATATAGCACTTAAATTCCCATTGTCCACTGTGTTATTGATTCATCCTGTATTCCACTGCACATCATCACCAACTGATACCCCCATATGAATCGCATTGTATCCTGTATGGGCAGTTGTATCCTCATGTGCGCTCACTCTGCTAATTTGATATGCACCTGGATCCCATACAGATGTGTCCACACATGATATATGGTCATCCCAACCAATAAGGAGTGAATCCTCATCACTATAGACTGGTCCTGGAAAGTGAGTATCCCAACAAGTTGTCAGTCTCCCCAACCTTATCTAACAATAGAATCCCCAAAAGAGGTGACTCGCTCTCCTCATACTAATAGGTATGTATATAGTCAACTGGCTCCAAGCCATGCCTCTCCTCTTGGGTTTGTAGATCCATATGTCCCTTGTGTTCAAATTCTACACAAGGCTCATCTACCACCTCTAGAATGTTTTTGATATCCTCTCATGTCATTTCTATAATAAATGTCTAAGAAGGTAAGGATTGTGTCACACTCAACTCCATGGGAGGAACAGTATCCCCCATGCATGACCTCATACCAAGTGCTAACACATATGAATCCTCACACGTTTCACCACTATGTTGAAGTGTTGATTCATCAACACTATCTGATAGGAATGCTAAAGCACATGTGCGCATTATCATTCTATCCATCCATCTGTCCCTTAGATGTGTAAGATTCACTAGCCTCATCGGACTGCTCTAAATAGGCATTTATGGTTGCATCCTCGTGCATCTCCTCATCCTCACTGTCGTAGTGCACCTCACCAATGTGCACCTTCCCTTTAACCCTGCATCTGTGATATAGCTCCCAAGGCACTTTACAACTATACCAAAGTTCCTTGCTCCTAATGGGTGTAGGCTCAATATGTGCTTCCTTCCATATACTAGTTGGTAGTGATGTAACTACCTTCTTGCCTTATTTAGCTCTAGTTTCCTATGTTATGTTGCTCCAATAATGGATTTATTCCATCTTTTTGGCCCAATGTGTAACCTCATCTTTTATCCACCTGGGATTTTTTATGGATACAAACTATTGGAATGTTACTTGAGCCTTGAATGTCTCACTAAGGGTGTAATATTCCTCATCATAATATATGATCTCCTCTGCAAAATCTGCAAACTCCATCTCTCATCTAGATCATCAATCTACATCACAGGTTGGCAAAGGAAATTCAGCTAGGAATGAGGAGTTTGTTCCCCCTCCCACTTTACATTTCTTCTGTGTTCACCTTAACTTTTTGCACAAATCTTGTGTGCAAGTAAAGGAGTACCAGTCTCATAACCAAAAGCAGGAGTTGTTGTGAGTAGTGGATTCTGTAGGAGTCAAGGGTTCTAGTTAGGGCAGTGAATGATCTACGTTGAGCCCCGGTAGGATCCCTTATAGGCTCGGTTCCATCTTCAGCGGAAAATCTCTTATAAAAATGTTCCCAAACATATTTTCTTGGAACATGTTAAGTTTTATAGGTTTTCTGGTTGTGGTTTTCTGTCAAACAGTTTGTTTGCAGAGTATTTATGGGTTGTTTATGGTTTGATATTTATGTGTATTTTTAACCAGTAGTTGCATATAACAAATAGATAAGAAGATAACTAAACTTCAGAAGAAACCCATGAAGGACAATACAATAAAATAGCCACAAATCAAATCTATCCTTTATTTATTAAATAAGTCGCTCCATACATTCCTCTAAAAATTAATTGACCTTTTTGCCTCTAAAAATTGATTTATTCGTCCCTATGTCTTCTCCGGCCACTGAAATTCACTTCTCCTCATCTAATATTGTAGTGCTCTTCCTCCTGATTCCGATGAGCTATTACACTAAGAGGTTTCTCCAAGTGTTATGCCCAAAATGGCCTTCTTAGTGAAATTAATTAAAATATGACCCATAATAACTCAAAATTACGAAAATCGTCGAAATGCAACGGAACTAAAGCCAAGTTGTGCGGAATGGATCCTAATGATGAAATATGATGAACAATGCAAGTCGAACCCAATAAAACCCCTCAGTATCTCCTAAACTCACTATCACCCCCATTTGGCTACTCCGGTAAGCATAACACTATGTAACGTAATAATGTCCAAAAATGGGGACATTACACTAAGTTGGATCCTAAGAAGTTATGGAGCCAAATTCTAAACCGCAATACTAAAGAAAATAATATGATTCCCTTAAGGGACTGTAATTCCTACCTTAAAATTATTTACGAGTTCCCTAATGCCATGGACACCATTCTTATTGTCCCTACAGAGGATACAGTTTTTTTGTTTAGATGAAATAGAGTTCGGGGTTGAGCGGCTTGCAAATGGGAAAACTAAGGACATTGAAGGCTACCAAGCTGAAATTTTTAAAATCGGAGGGCCTATACTTATCCCTCACATACACAATCTCTTCAATTTAGCAGCCAAGCATGGATTCCCTAAACCCTAGATGAAAAGCCTCATTTTTCCTATTTTTAAAAATGCGGATAGAAACATTCCCTCTAATTATAGAACCATTATGATTAGCCCGATTTCAGTCAATCTTTACGAAATTATTTTGGAAAAGAAGAATAGCCTTTGGCTAGAAAGTCCCGGTAAAAGATCTAAATTCCAAGTCGGGTTTAGGAGATATCATTCAACTATGGACCATCACGTTACCTTTAGTTTCAATGCAGAGGAGTTTTGCAATACTAAAACCAATTTGTTTTGTTGTTTTGTTGACTTTAGAAAATCTTTTGACATGGTTCCTAGGAAAAACATTTGGAATAGGTTGGAAGAGATAAAATTTCCTCTCGAGTTGAGGGTTGTTGCAATAAGGATGTATGAGAACGTTATTTCTAAGTTTAAAAGCATTGAGGACTGGTCGAAAGAGATTACCTTCACTATTGGAATCAAACAAGGTTGTCCCTTGTCCCCTACCCATTTTGGCATATACATTGACAAGTTAGAAGATTGTTTGGAAAAAGCAAGTTGTGTCGGCCCTACTCTCACTGGTATACTCATCAATCTTCTTCTTTATGTTGATGATATTGTTACTATGGAAAGGAGTCCCCATGATCTTGAAAACCAACTAAGAATCCTCTAGGATTTTTGCTCCAATATGGGTATGACTGATAATACTGATAAGACTAAGATCATGATTATTAAATCCAATAAAATCAGTTATGATACCTTCGTATATGACAACAACAACTTGGAAGAAGTGACATCATACAAATATCTTGGAATTGATATTCACCACAAGCTCAACTGGAATTATAGCATTGAGAAAAGGATTATTGGGGGATGGAAAACTTATTATGGACTTGAAAACAATTGTAATTCAACTGATCTTTGGATTTGGGATAAGAAGAAACTCCTCTTTGAGACTCTCGTTACACCTGTTATTCTTTATGGATGTGAAGTCTAGGGTTGTAGTATCTCTCGTCAATCCTGGAGAAATATAGAGCAAATACAAAAGAATTTTCTAACCTATAATCTCATAATTAAAGGAAATATGCCATATCCCATCCTCCTCTTAGAAACAATCATCTCCCACATTGAGAGCACGGCTATGAGTAGATACCTAATGTATAATAACAAGTTAAACAACATGGAAGAAAATAGGCTTCCTAAAATTTCTTCAAAATCGAGTCGTAACCACCATCGACTCAAGCGAGGATGGCATAAAGATGCCCAGTCTTGGCTAAACTATTGGGGAATCATGGAAGACACCATTTTGCAGAATAAAGATACTATTAAAAATATCATCAAATTAAAATTTAAGGAGAAAATGTGGTGTGATAAAGAGTTAAGGAAAAAATAAAGTTAAGGTATTATAAGGATGTAATCAACCCTAATCTAGAAGATCAAAATTATCTATCTATTTTGACGAGTGTAAAGAAAAAAATAAGCATTGCTAAGATAAGAACAAATTCTCACGAGCTCCATAGTGAA